>VDFB02275921.1:0-25496 GCA_007258455.2 Sequoia sempervirens | reverse complement strand
AATCAAGAAACCCTAGTTTCCCTCTTCCACAATCTCCAACCCTCAAAGCTCAAGCAACAAAATAACTCAATAACATGAGGGGGTCAAACTTCTCCTCTTTCTTTTGTAATTTCACATTGAAATCACTATTCATTAAAGTGAGTTACTATTCACTTAAGTTATAACTTTTTCCACTTTAGTAATGAATAGTAACTGAAAAATATAAAGTGCCCCCTTTAATAATAGACACATGGTCCCTAAGCCAAAGAAGGTGAAATAAGAGGTGGAGATCATAATTTTAAACACAATCATCAAGCCAAATCCACAAATTCACCCCGTCACCATACTCCAGATATCAATACTGCAGATTCACGACCAAGTGCCCATTCAAGTGACCCTCTATCCAGAACCATTAGCCTACAAGGGTTGATGTTATAGGCTAATCCACCATATCTGATGCTCATGAAAGAATGGGGACATTACATAAATAAAACCATCCACCATCTATAACAAATGCTTAGCATAAAAGCCAACTTGGCTCTATGCGGCTCGTGGGGGAGGCACAAGTAGTCTAAATACATTGTCTATAGATGTCCTCTCCAACAATTCTAGGTATAAATCCTTCATGGGAAGGAGTTTGGGACACATAAAAGGAGTACATGAAAGGTAGGTAGCCAATCAACAGATAAATCAATATAAAGAAGAAACAACTTAATCTCCAAGTACCAATAGTTCGCAAACTCGAACTCGAAGAGTACCCGGCAAGCCCAAAATGTTCAACTTGGCAAAAAATTGACAACTTACAAAATACTTAAATTTCTTTAAAAACATTTTTTTGCAAAATTCAATTACAACTGTATCAAATGAGTCTAAAAAACCATGAGGAAGTGTTTTCTATTAATTTTGACTCTTGACTACATATGGATTACAAAATCACATCATTCAAAGCCAAATAATGGATACTATAGCTAGTTGCTAACTAATAACTATTATGAATTTAAGATGATTGTCATTGAAAATCTTCATCATAAATTTCATATCTCGGCAAGTAAATAATTACAGATTTTTACAATTTCCTCTTCTCCATTCTACTAAAAAATTTGGGGGTAGAGGGTATGGTCCTCACACTTAACTGTGGCTCCCATCTTGATCTAGAAAACTGTGCCTATGGCTCCCCCCTATTGCTAGATGGCAATGACTCCTATGCCATATCAATGTAATCCAATCAAATCTCCCCTACTGTTGCAGCAACATCTTCAATCGCTTGCCTCTTGAAATCAACAATCCCATCATTTGTAAATAAGAACTCATCATCTTGCACGATCTAATCACTATAGGGGTCAATCTCATCCAAATCAATAAGCTACTCTAGTTGGTCCTCCACCTTTCTTGTGCGAAGCCAAAGGTTGTATTGCACAAAATCAAGATTATTGAGGCATTGTGGAGTCAACGTATTGCACTTCTTTGTGTGAATGGCATCAAACATACTCCAGTTCCACTCACAGCCACAAGAACTACAAGGTTGAGACAAAATTTGGAGGGCTAGCCTTTGCAGATCTGGGGTATTTCCACCCCAATCTTCCCACCAAGAACCTACGAATGAGATATTCAAGATTTTGTAAATAAACAAATATTCTATTAATAATTGTAATTTATAACTTACAAGATATTAAACTTCACTATTTCTTATTTTATAATTGTAATGAAGTGGAGGCCCAAGCACTTCTATTAGGTCTGAAAGAGTGCATAAAAAATAGAACTCATGATTTACTCATTGAATGAGACTCTATTGCAACTGGTAGGCAAGCAAACACAAAATATATACTAACTGCAAGATCATAAATATTATGGAAGTAGTCTAGAAAATGTTAAGACATGTTGGATTCTTACTCTATACATCATTGCTATCATGAAGGGAACAAATTTGCCGATGCATTAGCTAATTATAAAATGGAACACACATAAAATGAAATCAATGAGAAGATATCTTTATGGGCAGGAATGAGAGGAGAGGATTTAGACTAAGAACATCCTTGAAATGGCAATCGAAATAATTTGCACGATCAGACTTGGAGATACTGTGCCTTCATGCCCAAAAAAGCTATAAGGTCTTGGGTAGATTTTCCCACTGTTAATAGTGGCTAAACTGAATGTAATTTCTAAAATTTTAATATATGGAAGCAGACCTCTAGTCTGCATATACAGATGAAAAAAATAAAAATAAAACCATAAATATGATAAAATAAGCCGTTTACACTAAGTTGACATTGATAATCAAGATATAAATAATTACAAAAGTCTGCTATCTTTTAATAGTGTAATGCAACGAGCATGAAAATGACCTCCACAGGAAACCTACACATTATAGTGACAAACACATGCACTTAAGGACGTGAATATTTACCAAGAGAATGTAATGTCATATTATGCTATTGGCATACTTATCATAGTACATTTCTTGGAATCAATCAGCTTAAGAGTTCAGGAAAACAATGGAAGCACATGCCTGCTCAAATGGACCAATAAGTTCTCTGTCTGGCAGGCCTTTGCTCGCATTCAAAAGATTCTTCACTGGTCGAATAAATCTTGCAGATGTCGTAAAAAGATATAGTCCAGGATATGCACCAGAAAATGTACACGGAACATATCCCACCTCGAGATCCTCTGGAACCTGGAGTATGTAAAACTAACAAAGTAAAAAAGAGAACACATTCGATCTGAATGAAACCTACAGAAATACCATCAACTATCAGCATACAAATTTTCTAGTATACAATCCATGGCAAGGAAAACTTGCCTCGGATGTCTTGGAAAGCTTCAAACTCCGCAGATGTTCAACAGCTCTTTCAATTGTCAACGAATTAAGGTATCCAATTACCCGACCATCAAGGAGAACACTCAAAATTTCTGGAGGACCACCACGTTCTAGTCTTGGCAGCACAGGTATCATACCAAAGCCTATCAAGACATTTGTGATTGACTTCCGTAGTTTTACATAATCTTTGAACTTTAGCTCTGAATCGGTATCTGATGTGATTCCTGCAATTGTATCATTTGATTTCAATCGAGTCCATGTTTGACCAAATACCCTATGTGGAGATGAAGAAATGAAGGAACATAAAAAGGAGTACACCTAGAGGGATGAGTGGACAAGGATGGGGAGAAGGTTGTGAAAACAGAAGACTACAAGGTGGGTACAATTGCATGGAACATAGATTGAAGTGAGCAGACAACTTGGGAACTGTGACCTGCTTCACTATAATAATTTATGATCTGGAAAACTCTACTATGCTAAAAAATATAGAGAGAGAAAGTCTTCAACATGAATCAATGTTTTTCAGGAAAATGTATAACAATTGTGCAACTGTCAGCACAAGTCTTTTAAATTCTAGTTTTCAAAAGACCAACAAGCTATTACTTTGTCGTTGGAAGTCCATTGTCCATGCATACCATTCAACACACAAATAATTGGAAATAGAATATCATCCAACATCACATGAAGTGAAAGGGTACGTATGAGATGGAGCTAACTTCTTCAGCTTAAATCCCATAGGATCAACAACAAATATTGAAATGAATTCGAAATAGAATATCATCCAACATCACATGAAGTGAAAGGGTACCTATGAGATGGAGCTAACTTCTTCAGCTTAAATCCCATAGGATCAACAACAAATATTGAAATGCAAAACTACTGAACACATACACAGTACTTACTACATGTAGCTGTCAAATGGTTTAGAAGTCCACATGGAGATCCATCTGGTGTGTGCACAGGACACATAAAGCCCCATGACCTGCAAGATAAAATTAATAAAGAAAGTCCCACGAGACAACCATCATAATATTGTTCAAATATATGCTAACATTAAAATACTTATTTATGGCCAGCATTTTGTACCAAAATGCTAGAACTTACTCTGGAAGCAGCTTGCGCACTGTAGTAGTTCGCATTTGTGCAAAGTATGCTCCTCTGTGCACAGATCGGAAATGCGAAAGAAAACGGAAAAAGTTGAGCTTCTCAGCAATAACAGTCATTCCAGAACTCTGTTACATTCCAAAATGCTCAATCAATAGAAACATAAGACTTTAAGTTTGTGTTCCTTAATACCATCATGCATGTGTATGTATATACTACATGCATACTATCTATGTATATGGTATAAATATATTGTACGCATACTTTAATATATGTTAAATCACTATGTGTATGAATGTGTGTAAGTACTCATACACGAATGACAAATACAAACAAGATTATAAGTTAATTTGTATTTTTTCAACATTAATACCTAATAATTATTGGAGAAATGAGAATCACAAGTGTGCACACAGAGATACTTCTAAAGTGGCAAAAACAAGTACAAAAAAAATGCATATAACAGACAGTTTTCATGCTCTCCATGGCACATGTTAGATAGTTGTTATGTAAGTGAAAATTTTATCAAACAAGAAAGGTCTGCCGATTTAGATGTCCTTTTAGTTTTGCACCTGCTCTTTGTGTCCTATCTGGTACATGTTAAGATAGTTATTGTGTGAGTGGAAATTTTATCAAAGAACAAGAAAGCTCTGCTGATCTAGGCATCCTTTTGTAGCAGTATTTATTCTTGGTGTCTTTGCTTTTCTTATACAAAGCCTTGGTAACTGATTTGCTTAGGAAAAGGCCCGGATCCAGTTGCATATGTACCCAATCCAAGTCATGGTTCAGGGTCCCTGTGGATCTTAACAAGACCTACCAAGCCCAACTAAGTTCGCCTAGGTATGCTGCTCAAGAAAAGGTCCACATCCGAGTCCCATGTGAACTTCGCTCATGTCTGTCATGCCCCCACCATGATACAACTGAAAATAGACTTACAATTATATATGAATTATGCAGCCGGAAGTGACTGAGACAAAAGAGCAATATAAGACAAAACAATAAGAAAAGAAAAATGTGGAAAAAGACAAAAAATGAATAAAACAAAAATAAAAGGAAGCGATTAATAGGCAGCAATTCATTTAGAGATTAATATGGCAGTGATTCACTTTGCAATAAAATAAATAAAAATAACAAACAAAAAGGAAATCTTAAGGCAGCGATCAGGGTAAAGGGACATGTCCCTTACCAAGGAAATAATATGGTGAATAGTCATGTCTTTCCCCACCATGGGGATATAAAAGGAGACATATTCTAAGAAGAAGCATCATCGAATGATTGAGAAATAAATCTGCACTCAAACAAGCAGCAGCCACTGCTGTAATAAGTAATTGGTATGCAAAGGAATATATATGCATTTAATATATAATTTTAATAGGCGTCTGAATTTATATACATTTGATTTCATAATAAATAATATGAGATAGTGTAATGTCCCCTTTTGGGATAACCCTAATTCTTGCCCTACAAACACAAGCTAATGCAGTTAGGGTTACAACTTATCAATTAAATGCTTGAAGCTGGATAAATCTTGATTTAGGTCCTGCAATCATGTTAGATAATATTGGAATATAATTCACATAATTAAACATATACAATAAATATTTATCTATCCATATCATGCAAATATTTAAGTAATGTAAACCACCTAATACTAATAATTCACATTGGGAGTTGGATCATAAGGGAAAGTGGATGAGAAGCAGGATAGGTCCACCCAAAGCTATCACACCAAGCCCAACAGCAGATATACCATCCTCTTGGCCCTCAAGTGGCGTACTTAGACATCCCCATGGTGTGGTCTACTTGGTGGACAACTTGTACCTGCATTCCCTACCCCTGCTACCTTATCCATTCCTCTTATGACTGAAACTTCCTTAATTTCATCTCAATCACCAATCCATGTGGAGGTTGGGAGAAGAGCTTACCATTCGTGACCCATAGACACCCTCTCCTAAGCCCAAGAGTGGATATCACCCCCTTGGCTCCAAGTGGCGCACTTAGACATCCATCAAGGAGTGGCATACCTAGGAGGGCATCTACTATATGCTCAACCTATTAGGACTTTCCCCTCCAGCTCCTTCCCATGGTTTGTTTGATGAGAATAATAAATATAAATAACAAGATATATATAATTGCTACAATAAATAGAATAGAGCATTTCACAATAATAGCAAATATGAATAACCAAATAGATATATAATTGCATATAATGTTTAGAATGTATCACAAGAATAATAAATTTAAATATATGTAATTGCCTACAATGGTTATGATAGAGCATACCTCAAGAATAATAGATATAAATAACAGAATATATATGCATAATAGATATGATAGAACATACTTCAATTTGCTGAATTAGTCCTGTCTCATATCTAAATTCTGAATCGGTATAATCAGAATTTAGATATGAGACTACAGAAATACCATTATATATATAATAGATATGACTAAATTCTGCTGAATAATCAGTAGAATGGAGTCATGACAAGACCCCGTATGCCTATCTCTCCACCGAGAACAGAAACTTCAATAGAACTCACTTTAGTTGAGCAACAAGGCAATTTAAGAAAGATTGGTTGGTTGCGGGTCCCGGTTTCCAACATGACATGTCACTGCAGGATTATATAGAGCTCAGGATAAGTCATACACCCAACAGGGGCCATAGAGGACACCTTAATGATTTTAGATGGAAAGTTGGAGAACTTGGCATTCCTTTCTTTGACGGGTCCAATGAGATTTCAGCGAGGGCATGGGTTCAAAGGGTGGACACATACTTCGATCAAACCCCCATGCCTAAAGAAGAGTCCCTAAAATATGCTACCATGCACCTTGACGGAGCTGCACATAGGTGGTGGTACCATGATATGACTATATTGGAGCATACGCAGATCACATCATATATTGAGTACACTGAGAGACTCATAGAGAAGTTTGACAAGAAGGAACCAGAAATACATTCCACAGAGGTGTTAGAGTTGAGTTCTCATGCGATCTATAAAGAGCAGGTGATTGAAGAGAAGTTGACAGCAGAAAAATCAGATGAAGTGGCTGATTTGGAGCCTGAGGAAAGTGAAATAGAGCCTCTTCACGATTCTTGGGTCATGCATGATAACACTGTGAGTAAGGTTATGCATCAAGGGAAAAACAAAACAGAAACCTTGGATCCTAGTTTAGATTTATCCAATGATGAGTCTGAGACTAATGACTATCTTGCAGTTTTCAGTGGAGGAGATTTTGATGACGAGACTACTAAGGTACCTTTGGATGATGGGCACAAAGAAATAATAAATGATGATGCTTTCAAATTAGCCTTCGAGATCATTCTTTCCTCTGCATTGATGATAACACAAGTGGTTTTGAGTTTGAACTCGGAACCAAGTCTAGGAAGAGAGATGAAGAGGATGTCATAAAAATGGGGACATTACATGTGCCTACAATGTCCCCCTATATGGGCAATGTTTTTGAAAGCTATGGATTGTGAGGAGCAAGTGAAGGATACACAATTTATTGCTGCTATCCCCATGTATGCCATAGAGAACACAAAAAATTGCTGTGTGACTGGTTTATAAGTTGAGACACATTATTCATGCATCTTTTGGACACCTTGTGTTGTTCACTCACTCAACTTTATGCTACAAAATATGGGAACAAAATTGATTGCATTGAACAAGTGTATGTCAAGGCTAAAGAGATCCAAAAGTTTTTCACCAACTACCACATTTCGCAGGCCATATTCATATTATTTTAAAGCTAACTTGGATGCTAAAACTACCCAACAATCTCATTTTTCTGGAGAAGTCAAATAGTCAACATACTTTTAGTGCAAATGTTAGTGGCACTTCTTATGGGTCTTCTAGTCAACCTGGATCATCTAATGTCAATATTGAACAACAAATATTTATCACAACATTCAAGTTTGACAAATTGACATCAAAGTAATATTTTAAATTGTTATAAAAGTTTTGTTTCTTATATTGCATGTTATTTTGTATTTGATCTTAGTTCCTGTTCTTAGGCTGCAAATATGTATATATTTAGGATTTTTATGTTTTTGGTATTAATATACACAAAAATGTACCCAACCCCTGAAAAATTGTCATAATAGTGTGCCCAAACCCAAACCATAACTTAGCAAAAAACAGTTTTTTATTGTCTGTCTTTTTTATATTGTTTATATTTTAAATTAATTAGTTTTGTTTAGCCTAAAGGTCATAATTATATAAGGCAGCATCCTTTAATTGGCCACCACAGTAACTACCAACTTTGGCTACTAAATTTATGACTGGACATACATTGCATAGCACCAATCAATTTATCCTAGATTTGAAACAGCAATTATGACTAAATCAGGTTTTGTAATTTAAGACTAAATTTAACTCTTGCCAGCTGATCTTCCTTCCCCATTTAAATTCCATCTCATGGAAGGTACTTCCCCTTGTCCAACTTGTAGGGTATTCTAGTGATTGGTAGGGACTGTAAGATCACTAATGTTATAGAATGAGGGTTGTAGAAAAAATGCTAACGATAACTTCAGCTGATGTTTATGGATCTTTCAAACCTTTGACCATGTCACCCTTCACCTCCCTCTAAAAGTAAGTTGCAGGCTAGTCAACATCCTTTGGAGGACAACAGCAACAATGGGGATAAAGTGTCTCTGGTATCATATGCGACGACCACTTTTGTGAACTATTTGTCTATCTCTAATGGCATAGGGGTAGTGGTTGTGGAAGGTGAAGCCCCAAAAAAGGCTTAGAGGGATCCTCCTTAATCTTCGAGTCTAGTGTATAACACTCTAGGGTAGAGCAAGGCTCCCATTATTCTTTTGAAGGTCCCTACAAAGGTTAGTTCTTCACATTGTCAAGCTCCTCTCTAAATCATGCATAAATCTGAGTATGTTCCGCTTGCAATCGTGGATTTGGAAGTCCACGAAGACACTTTGATTTACTTTGAGTTGGGATCTAGTTTGTAGGTTCCAAAACCTATAACCTAGCCTAGTTGAGCTTCATGCTTGTGCCACTAAGTTTTGGCAACCCTTGTTGTCTAATGTTTTAGTACTCTACCCACAAGCATGAGACTATTTTATTGCCATGTGTGATTGAGAGCAAGATTTTCAAGCTCTTCTAGAAGATGGAATCTAGTATTGAGATTCTACACTACTTATTATGAAGTCAATGTTACCAATTTTCTCCCATCTTAGACCTTTGTCCTAGCTCTTATTTGGGTGTGTCTACTGAATCTCTCACTTCACTTCTAGCAACCACTTAGAATTTCAAGTATCGGTAATGCCTTGGGTTGACACATTCATATTGCCCCTGAAACTAAATTCGTTCCTTGACTACTTGTGCTTTATTATTGATAGAGATAGATTTGAGATAGAGGACGGTTAAAAGCAATAAAATTATGAAAAATGGCACTGCCCCAAACCCCTATGAGCGGCATTGCACCCGAACCCCCACAATGGGCGCTACCCCCCAAATCCTCACTCTAGTTTTCAAAAACAGAAAATGAAAATCATTTTGGGTCATACCAGATGCAAGAGCAACATTTTTATATTCTTTTGAATTTTTCCTAATTTACATTTATCCTTCTAGTTTGCCAAGTCAAACCCTATCCTAAGTAATGCTCCTTTGACTATGACAGCAACTGTAGACTTGTTCAACATACAAGCACATGATTCTGCACAGAGCTAGCAACATTGCACTAAGGGATACAAGCTCCTTTCTGCCATAGTTCATGACTCCATATTGTGAGATTTGTTTTTGATGCCATGGAACTCATAGACATGATTTTTTATGCCTCAAACACTTGACAATATTTATATATTTATAAATATATAAATATTGTTATCTTCAATTAAACCCACTTTTATACTAATGATCAATGTATACTTGTGTTTGTGATCAAAGTAGCTTCTATTTGATTAGTTTATTGTGTCTTTAAAGTTTATTTATTGAAGGATGCATGATAAAAGTTTTAAATCCTTCAAAATTTTACATTTTTTCGATTTGTTGAATCTTGGCTGAGTCTAAGCTAACTTCAAGTCTTGTAGGTATGCTCTAGACTATGAAAAGATGACCTTCCAACGTTGATCATGCTTCACCTATGTTCATATGGTGAACTTTTGTCCCTACAAATGGGTGAAAAGGTGCCCTTCTTCTGCTTAGTGGAGTCGCATGAATCTAGATCACCAATTGGCTTGGGTTGCTCTTGTGGATCCAGTAGTTATTGGGAACTCTTGTCACATAAAAAACTTGATTACAACGAGGCGGTTAAAAGGAATTGGAAACTAAATCTTGAGTGTTCTGACTTATGATCTCTTGTCACATAAGAAACTTGATTGTACTTGGAATCTCTTATCACAAAAGAAACTTTGCTACTCTTGATGAAGCGCAATATGAAGATTATTGAATATAGATTGCAATTTTCATTGAGTATTGACATTTGACAAGTCACTGAATTATGAATTTATGAGTCTTCTTTTTTAACAAATATGAGGTATTTAAATATTTTTGTTGGCAATTATGAGTATCACTATTTTTATGTTTTATATTTTTATGAATGACCTAACTCACACTCAACTTTAATTACTAGAATCAATGTAAAACCCAAACCTGAGATTACCAAAACCCGATGGAACCTCCAGTTAAGTCAAGCCTCATACAAATTGCACTACTTTCAATACTAGCAATTCCTTTGATACATGATGGTGCATATACTAGATCAAGTTGGTGCCACCTCTACTTCGTTCAACCATGGAACTGAGCCCACCAAATGACTCGATCATTACTCCTTTACAAAGCTTAAGTGTAAATAACAAACACAAAAAGCTCACGCATCAAAGAGCAACCATTTTATCTATTACAATTATATCTTGCTTATATCTCATGGACTAAAAGTCTAAAACCATTTATAACTCAAACTAGTATTTCAATATTTGCTTCCATATATAACACTTCTATATTCCACCAATTGAAAGTGGTAAATAGTGGATATCTCTTGGGATCCAGATCAAGCCAATGGATGTTGCATGTAAGCTTGGATGGCCATGTCTTATATAAGTCACTAGTGTCAAAAGTATCATTTTTTGAGTAATTAGTATGTCTTCATCTTCTCTTACTATGTGCAAAGTGGAAACAGTTTCTATTTTAAATTTAATTCCATGTATATTTCTCTATATTGGAACTTATGTTCTACTAGTCTCCAGCAAGGCTTTTGTCTTTTATGCATTTTATACTGCTTTAATATAACAGCTTTTCAAATTCTCAAAATATACACTAAAATTTTCCTCTCCACTTGTGGCCATATTCCAAATACCACACATAATACACCATGGATACTCCACTTCCTTTATGTGCACAACCCATACAAGGATCATCCATATAAACCACAAAACAATATCCCACCAGACTTCTTGAAAACCCTCTATACAAATTTCTTAAGATGTGTGATAAAGTGTGTATTTGTGTGTGTGTCAGAAAAATCTCATTTGATGTGTTGCTCACTTAGATTTCCTATAAGGACATGACACTTATCCATTTTGGAAATAAGGCATTATCACTTTCAATTAGAGCAACATCCATTTGCTGAGAGCTTCAATGAAAACCCCCATATTGCATGTTACATCTCTATGTAAGCTTCCAAATTCCTCCAGCAATTAACTTACATATACTGACTTAGATGCTACAATTGCATAGCTTGCCAAAGTTTCTATAGATGAGGCAGCTTCTACACATGGCGTGGCTAGTGAAGTGGCACTGCAGCTGATTGTGGTTCAAATAAAACTGAACTAAATGTTGACTTTGATGTTTTTCATGAAGAGCATTATGAAGATTATTAAATATCATTTGTAATTTTCATTGTGTATTGACATTTGACAAATCAATGAATTATGAATTAACGAGTTTTAGTTTTTGCAAATTATGAGGTATTAAAATATTTTGTTTATTGGCAACTGTGAGTATCACTGTTTTTATATTTTATAATTTTAAAAAAATTTATATAAACATTATTTTATATGTATGTGTGGCCAAATCCATACTCGTACCCAAGGAAAAGATATTGTCATACCGCCATACCCAAACTCTCTCCCTGTACCACAACCAGCAACTTAAATTTTCTTTATGTAGAATGGGTTTTTAAGCCTTCAAACAAACAAATCCACATATGTAAAAATCTTTGGATCCTCCTTGTGTACATTCTCTGCCTAAAAGGGCTACACATTAATCTCAATTTCTCAATCAAGATATTACTCAAAATCATGTTTCAAAGATTCACAAACCACAGTTTTGAATGTAAGGTTTTATCATGAACATAACACTCCTTGACAATGAAGAAGCTACACATAATAAATGGAACTGATGATGGTATCTGGAGATGTATTAAATCATAATCTGCAGAATATGTCACGATCAATACTTTCTATTGGCAATTGCAACAAAGAACTTTTCCACAGTTCCAAATGAAGATGCATCCAATATGAACTAATGAAAAAAAAAGAAATATTTTGAGCATTACAGATAATAATTAATAAGAAATGTAAAATCTCTCACACCTGTTGAAGATCAAGACCAGATTGAGCATTGAGGTTTCCAGTATTTAGCATATTTTCAACGATCTTGCTAATACTCCCCGAAGGAACCTTTTCCATCACCTTCTTCACCTTATTTACTGTAAAGTAAATTACCAAAACATTAAAATTTCAGAAAGATAATTCTAATAAAGAAAAACATCAACAGTTAAAAATAAAGTATTTTCAAGTTTCCGTTGACATTCATAATATTCCCTAAGAAAGGTTGTCCATCCAAGTGTATCTGAATGAAGGAAGTTGATCAATAGATTTGTTGATATACCAATGAAGCAAACAAGTCCCAAAGATACAAATATCATTAATGCCCGATGGATTGCAAGGAGGGAAACCTCTCTAAAGAACAAAATGCCAAATATGCTATCTCTACCAACCAGAGCTTGAATCACACCAAGAAACTAAGGATAGGATGTGAGTTAAAACACAAGTTGAAGGCAGAAAACTACACTAGAACACTATGTTGTCAAATCAGTCTCTGTGATGCATCAGATTGTACACTGAAGCACAATAGGATAAACACTTCATTGGTGACCCTTGCATTAAAACACTAATTATTAAATTGAAAAGGTGCATTTGATGTTATATCCAGGAAATATATATGGAAGCATTGGCACTCCTACAACAAAGAGTAAGGCATATTCCTTGCAAAGACATAACTAGAACAAGATTCAGATTGAGAGATGGACCAATAAATTGAACTACCAACTATACATTGCCATGGCCCTCATAACTTCTTCTCTACATGAGAACTGCAAATTGGAAAGAGGATCTGCAGTGTCATTCAGTATTATATCCTTACTTTTACCAAGCTTGACCACAAGTTAGCAAACTTCACATGCAAACAAGGCTATCTGACTAATTCAACAAATCATCACGATGATGAGAGAAGAACCACATCATGTGAAATAGAAACCAAAATATAATATTAAAATCATCATCATAATTAATATGGTGTCAACAACAGATTTCAAATTTATCATTGTGAGGACCACAAAAAGTCAACAGGAGAAGTTGCACCAATTTTATTACAATAATACTCTTGAAAAAGTTAAAATGTTATTGGAGAATTCAAAATTTTCCAATAGGTTTTATTTTACCAAGGTTGACCACAAGTTGGCAAAGTTCACGGTAGCCAACAAGGGCATTAAACTATCTCTACAAACCATTAAGGTGATGAGAGTACAAAACTACATCAAGTGAAGTGTCAAAAAAAAAAATATAATATGCTATACAATAATCATAAACATGAATATTGTGACAAAGAAAGTCTTCAAGCTCATCATTGTAAGTCCCAAAGAGAGCTGATCAGAATGGATGCCCCATTTTTATTCCAATAATACTTTTGACAATTAGACAATCCATGGCCAATCCAAAATTGGCCAACAACTACTTCATAGAACCTCATAATGGTATTACAAAAGGTTTTTGGGACACGATATGTCCACCGCCTATAAAAGCAAATCTCTTTGAACAATGTCAATGGCCATCCTAAAATCTACAAAGCAGCAAATTTTTAGAAGACCACAAATGTACCTCCTCAATAAAAACCCTAGGAGTGAACAAGAGACTAATATTTGGAAATCACTAATAAAGTTGGATTGTCCCATCTCCTTAATATCTTCACAATCCAAGTGCTTAAAAGGCATTCCTCTAATAGTCATTAGGGTTTGAGCTATCCCCCAACATATGAATGAGATAAATAAATTAACCTACGAGGTAATAATTTAATTACCATCTAGATTATATTCACTATACTTGTATTAACTATATTTTCCTAACCTTATCCACTTATTAAGTCATAGTCGTAAGAGTTCAAGAGAGAATTTCAAAATAATGAAATGTAAGCCCATGTTGACACCCATAGAGACAAGACAACATTTGTCTCAATCTGATCCATCTCCTCAAGTGAATGCTATTTGCTATCGTTAACTGATTAGGAGTCTCATTTACTTGATTTGCACCAAGGCTATGTCAATGGAAGGTAGCAATGTGTATGCTGATGTATATTTCTAGTACTATGGAGCAAGATTTAGAATAAGAGAAGAATGATTAGTTCATTTTAACTAGTCACATGAACATAGACTATGTAGGATCCATCGATGATAGAAAATCTACATTTGGATTTGTACTTTTTATAGGATCTAGTGTAATTTCTTCAAGAAGAAAAAAGAAGTTGTTCACTCTTCCACTAAGGCAAAATATTGCATAGTAGGTGTAGTTGTCTATGAAGCAATATGGTTACATTGTATACTCGCAATAATGGGAGTGAGGCAAAAACAACCAACAATCTTGTATTGTGCCAATCAAAGTGTTTGAAATATTGTTCATAATTTAGTTTCCATGAGTGCATGAAATATATTGAAGTTCAATGCCAATACATATGCAAGCACATTCCATTATACTTAGGTCCAATTTTTCCCTACTCAAGATTGGGGGGGGAGGGGGGCGGGGGAAGGAGCCAAGTGCAATAGGAGCATGTTAGGAAATCTTGTCAATACAATAATAGTAGATAAGCTAGTATAGTTTGTGTGGTAAATATATTATCACTTCACGAATTAATATGTAAATATTTAGTTTGATAGTATAGGTTAGCGTGTTAACTATTTAAAACAAAATAGTTAGAATATGCACTACTATAGAAAATATTTGCTAACCTAATATTGGATACTTGTAAACAAACATTGTTAGACCTTGAGGTGAATAATGTTTACTCACGAAATGAATTCCAACATATACAAGGAGTAAACAAGAGTAACTTACAAAACATACCAATGTACTAGAATATGAGGCATGAAATCATCACAGTTGTCTTTATTTATCGAACATATGTAGTACAAGTATATTGTGAACAATCATAGTAACAGTAGTAACATGTTCATTAACTACATGACTTTCAATACATATAGTGCGCAGACGATGGTTGAAGGACCAACCATCGCATCATATCATTACATTAATTATTCTCTCGGGAACTAATTCCCGAACCACTAACTAGTACGACAAAACACTTACATTAAATATCAAACTAACGAAGTCTTGTTTCTTTATTCCCAATTGACTAATTGCATTTCGGCTAGCTAAATCATCCCCCCCATCAAGTAGTCGTCTTCTAGATGACTCAAAATGAAAAATTGGAACAGCAAGGGAATTAAGAGGAGGGAGGAAGAGAGTGTGCCCCCGGGTGCACGAACGAAGAGGGAGTCAACGTGGATTGTTGTTGGACGCACTGGAGTTTTTGGGTGGCCGCCTTTCGCCACTCTTGAGCTAACTTCACCATCTTAATTGCCTCGGCGAGTTTGGCTTAGGTTGCTGCCAATTCCTCTTTCATACCCACCAAGTCCTTTGTCCTTCTCTGCCGCCGAGTATCCCTTTCTGCCAACTTCCTATCCTTTTCTGCCAACTGGATATCCTTCTCCACCAACTGCTTGTCCTTCTCTCCCAACTCTTCCTCCTTTGTTGTCAAGGCTTATTGCCCACTCAACCGTCACTTGAGCCAGCTACTCCTGTGACTCGCGGATTTTCTCCATGAGCTCCGTACGACTCTGGGCTACCTACGCCAAGGCCTTGTCTCATTCAGCTTTCGTCTCATTTATGAGGAGCGACTACTGGCGCAACCGTAAATAGACATCTCAGTAGCATCACTCCATACCATGGAGTGTCGTGAGAACCCTACCATGCCTTCTTGCTATTTTTGATCAGCTTGGCTGACAAGCAACCATCATCTTGTCTAACATCTTTGTTGTTGGCACATTCGGCCAACCCTTTGTTGTGAAGCATTGGAAGAATTCTCTTTCACATCCCTATTGCATGAACACCAAAATGCATTCCGCCTCCTGTGCTACCAGGGGATCGAGTCCTGTGATGAGTTGCTAACTCAATTCCCCAATCTCCTACATATGTCTACCCATGGCACTCAACTCTGCAATGTACCTATGTAGGGTGTTGAGAGGGTTGTGAGGATCCACCGGTGTCATCCATACTGGTCTAGCCAAGTCATCCCCGCTTGACGCTGCCTCCCCAAATTGAGCCTATCTCTGCCACCTCGACCGTGAGGGTGAAGCGACTACACAACCTGATGGAGGAGTCGTCCGTACCACTACCCATGTCACCACATGGTAATGCTCTGGCAGTAATTGTCAGGCAACTACCACTACTCAGCCAAATAAAGTGCCCCCTTATAATGAGGAACTCATTATAGAACACTAGTCCATGATGACCTAAGTACTATCAAGCTCCCAATGACTCCAACACTCCACTATGTGAGAAAACCATTAGGTCATCCTCATTCCTCATAAGAACAAGGATAGAATAAGGAGCTCCCTGGAGATAGAGAGAATACCATAAACATTTTGTGGGTGTGTTAGAAACAATATCAAGTTTATATTTATACAAGTTATCATTGTCTCCTATTACTATCTACTCTCATGTATATGAGCTAATAATAATATGTCCTCCATGATTGTTAAAGGATTTTTTGAGATTGCCTAACTGTTCCTGCCATAACAACGAATAACATTTAGCTACCTCAAGCATAATTTGGCAAAGAAATCAACCAAAATGACCTTGCCTATCATTAACATTTGCTCGACCCTTTTCAGTTCCTCATTCTAAATATGAACTTGATGTACCACAAAATTATCTTAATCCAAAATCTCCATCAAAGAACAAATTTAGCAACACCTTGTCAATTAACTATTTATCCGGAAAATCTTCATCAGAAAACTCCTTTTTGTTGGTCACTCATGCAAATTCCATCTTCATGAAAGTCTTCCTATTTGTATTTCTGCTCATCAAACATTATTAATGGTCTTCATTGCCTCATCTACTTGACTCAATGTTGCTTCATCATGCTTATTACAATTATCTGAATTGTGATGGTTCAAACCTTTCTATTGAAGCAGCTATTATCTCTTCTATATGGAATGGAAGTAGATCAATCATTGTGAGTCTCGAATCTACCAGTCAATATCATTGTATCATATATCCTTCCCTACCTCTCATGTGCACCAAAAATAAACCATTATGTGCAATGGAACTACTATTGACTAAACTAAACACACAAATATAGAACCAATTATTCTCTTGTGTCAATCTAGTGTCAACTTACCTCAGACAACCATAGGGCTTTTTACATTATGTACTTCTCCACACTTATCTAAAGATAATTTTCTTTCATTCTTGATCCCCTATGAAAATTCTATGGAAACACCAAATTCCACCTTTACCAAGCATGCTTGGCAAGAACTAAAATAGTAGTGTAAATGCCTTTTGTAAAAAAATTGTTTTGACTAAAACACAGCTAAAACCACAAAAATAAAGATTTCCTTATGATGGAATATAGAAACAAAATATTTTCTATTTACCTCAGCACAAAAGCAACAGATGTAGTCTAGCAAGTTCAAAAAGATCTACATGTTTTTGTCAACAAAATAGATTGAGACTATAAGAAACTGGACCACATAAAGATCTGATATTGCTATAACTTTCCCAATTTTTTAACAGGAAGCATAGCCATGTGCTATAATCTGTGTCACAAGTTTCCAGGGAAATAATAGAATAGACCATCTTTTTTCATAAAAGTTTTATTAAAACCAAAAAATGAATTGTGTGTATAAGAGAAAATCCTACTATCTTGAAGAACAAATTCAGAACTGGTATCCTGCATCTCCCGCAGAAGTTGTGCCCTAACCTTGAATAACCATTCCTGGAGCTTCTCCTGCAAAGCAAAATGGTTATATAAATCCAACAGTAGAAAACAAATCAAAGAATACTAGAGATACATAATTCAAGAAATGTCTATTAAGTTTCAAGAACAAATAAAAGATGCTACATGGTAGACTAGTAAAACACCTTTAACTAATAATAAATGTTCAAGAATATGAAGCCATTGCCCATTTAAGGAAATCTAATTGATCTAACATAATGAAGACCACCAATAAGCTGTGACTTCATTATATAGACCAAATTAGTCAGAATTTAATAAAATGTAAAGTCTAGAATACTTTTCATGGATTCGTCCATTACATATATGAGGAAATATACCTTTACATAGATAGTCAACAAGTGACCAGGTAGCAAAACTTCATGATTCTGTAATGTATCTGGATTGTCTGGTGCAGCAGTTTCATCAACAAGCGCAAAAAGCTTTTGTAACATGAATCTGAAAACAATAAACCATTTAAAATTAAAATCAATCAACTGAAAGTGAAATGCTCTACACAAGGAAAGTAATGCACTTTGAATAAAATAACATAAGATGGACTGGGTGGGATTTCTATTTCTGACTGTAGAAGAATACTCAAAAGTTAAAACATAGAACAAATTATGCTTCATACCTATACACTAAAAAAAAATTCACAAACTCAATTTCTTTGCTAGGAAACACGTGGAATATGTTTTCTATCATGTAGTCACAGGTCTAGATCAGAGACACGTCCCTCCAACCTCAGAGACATGACCCCACATTCATTGGAAGATATAGGTTGTGTGCAGCATAGTTCAACAAATTGCCTAGCAATTACCAAATCTTGAAAGAGGATGCATAGTTTAAGCCTTTCTCAAAGCGGATAGCTAGCCATTTTGTATTCGAACATGAGACACTGTATCTCCATACCTAATAACAAAATTGAAAAAAAAAACTATATTTCCTTTATGTTTATATGTAAGGTTGCAAAAGGTTATTAAAAATATAAATATTCATATATACGTTATGCTTATCAATACAAGCCAATACAGTCGGTTTCAGGAGCTGGCTACAGCACAACTTCACCAACATTTTCAATCAAGACAATTTTGACATATGCTAAACCTTCTTAAAAGGTAAGTCCTACTATCCTCCACAAAACCAGAACATGCCCCACCGACCCAAATACAAGGTTAACCACATAAATTGAAATTATGACTAAGAGTAGGATCTAAATACAGATTTTGTGCAGAGCTATCCAAAGTGAGATATTATAGGGTGAAATACATCCTTCTTGGACTCACTTCTGAGGTGACTTTACAAAATTTAGAAGCAACTAGGTCAAAAGTTATTCATCCAAATTAAGTAAAGCATAAAGTGTTCAGTTCTTAACTCCACTCTTAGCCACAAAAGGGACAAACAACAAACTGTTGGGTGGCATTTATGACTTCCATTTCATGCCTTTCTCTGACAACTTTATTATCATTGCTAACAACCATATCCTGATATATCTTGTGAATATTTTAAGATGATGTGTACCTTCTAGGACGCTCCTTTTTAAGTGGTATCCAAACAGGTTGCACTTCACATCTCCATTACCAAATCTGCTCATTCTTACAAATGAGTATAACTTATTTCATACTTGAATTGCATGAGCATTAATAGAAACATGTTTATTTGAGATTCTATTAGAAATAGCAATGTGCAGGTTCTGTTAGAAAACTCCCCGTCTCAAAGACCATTTGATTTTTTTGTCATAGTATGTAAGAAGTATATAAGGCTTTGAAATCTCTACTCGTGTCTAGCAACTAATTGAGTAGGGCAAGTTGGAGAAAGATCAGGAACAAAAGATGAATGAAAGGATTTGGATAACAAGGATGATTGTGGGACAAAATGCAATAATAAGCTCCATAAGTATCAATTCCCCTTTGCTCAAACAACTATAAGAAATCTTAGTTGGTGTGATGTCATGTTAGATTTATCATTCATAAAATTTTATGATGAACATGGATATCATACTGTTGAAGCATACCAGGATAAATAGGACTCTCAAGTTAGCAGCATACACAATAAACACAGAACAGAAGAGAACAGTGGAAATTGTTCAACTGGTGACTTCATAGGTGAATGGTTAGCAAGCTGCTATTGTAAAGATGATCACTAATGATAATACTTGGTTGTTATGGCACCAATTTTAAAGTTTTCTCTAGTTTAGCCATTTCTTTGATCCACTGGAACTAAGGATTGAAATCTTGCTTATCGTGCAATACCAACAATCACATTCAAGGTTCAAAGGTGACTTTTGTTTACAAATGTGAATGACCCATTAGATCATTGATACAGAATTTTAAGCACTTATAACAGATTCCAGAAACTCTTTTTGGATCCAATCGCGATAATGCCTATAGGTCTTCACTTCCAAGATTCAACTAAGAGAAAGAACCAAGAAAGAAACCCACTGAAAAGTAGAGTTCTCTCTCCTTGCTGATAGTTTCTTTCAAAGAATAAATGTTGAAAAATAATAATATATTAAGACAAGCACATTACACTCAGTTATGACAAAGGTTACTTAGTAGTAGTCAGACTGTCAGAGGAATAGAGATAATTTGAAAGAACTAAACTCAAATGATTGAGCTATATTTTCAAGTGAGTTTGCATAAGCTAATATTCATAATAGATCCATCCTCCTTCGCTACAAAGAGACAAAACTGACCTTACCATGACTACCTTACTCACATGCCTATTCTAGTCTTCATGTTTCATAATGATTCAAGGTAGAACCAACCACTTGAAAATAAGTATAATTAGCTTAGACAGCTACATATGGCAACAATAGTTGTGACTTGCCTTCCACACCAGCCAAAAATAAAAAGAATAGCTTCTTATATATTACAAAAAACACAGCTTTCTATGATGGTTTCTTACTATGTTCACATATCACTATCTTTCATCATAATACATACATTTGTTCTTGTTTTATTCCACAAAATAACAATTAATAAAAAGTGACACTGCTTGTGTTAATGTACTCACTATCAGTCAGGCCAAAACCAATAATGGACACTGACAAGATATGGATGAAAACAAAAATTTGCAGTTTCTTGAATGCTAGTTTATTTAGCAGATACTTCAAACAATAAAATCATAATTTTTAACAAATCCTTCCAAGAATAAGAATGCCAACAATGGCTAAGCATGGTAAACCGTCATATGTATAACCCAAGATACACATAAATAGGACATTAGTAACATAGAGAACAGTTTTCAGTTTATTTTGTCGAGCACTCCTTAAACCATTTTTCAAAGCCTCCCCATATAGCCCCCAAAAAATGTTCTACACCCTCCCAAAAACTATTAGAGTATTTATCCTCTAGTAATATTAACTATTTGTATGAGAAAAACAGACAGAAAGACATTGATAACTAACACGTTGACCTAAAGACCTAGCCAACTGTGGTCAGAAATGTCTATTATTTACCTTCCTCAACATCCTTCACTTACATTCTGTCAAAAATAAAAGCTTAAATATGTAAACCTTTATGATTATTAAGAAATAAGAAAAAAAAGAACATATAGAGAAGTTGTAACCCACATCAGAAGATTGAATTTGTCACTGCAACTATCCAAATGGACCAGAATATAATCCTCGATTACTTTTTCTCCAACCTGAGATAGAAAGACAAGCAAAAGCATACCTATAATTACTTCCCAAAACACTTAAACAGTGGGAAAATATAGTAGTCAGAAACAAACATAAACTTCAACAGTAATAAAAAGATCACTCAATCAGGGGTGAAGCAAACAGAACCAGCCAGTGGCAGTCAACTTACAACATAATGGCTTTCAGTTTCCATTCCTTCCATCATTGGTTGAAAGCGCTCTCCTGTGGTGAAGAATTATGGCTAGTGAAATTATTAAAAAGTTTCCCATATAAATGACTTTAATTAACATTCTTGACAAATTTACTGAGTCACAACCTCACACCTCTGAAGAAACTAAATTCCATGTAAAATGTAAGAGACTCAAGCATACCAATAAACTTCAAGCACTGAAGACGGGTGAAGAGGGCATATCGCTTGACTTCATCTAGAATAATCTCTACTCGTTGACACACAAGCTGTGTGCCTACAACCCCCTTCTGACCTTGATAGAGTTCATTATATGTTGATGTCAATTGCAGATATATTTCACGATCACTAGAGTCAATAAGGGCCTGAGAAATACCAGATCACATTTGTCAATTGCAGATAAATACAATACATAACAAGAAAACATTTCTTACCTTTAGAACGAAACAAAATACAATTACAACTACAAAGAATGAAAAACATCTAGATTCAGACTCATATTATTGTCTATCTGTATAGGAAAACAAAAGACACGACACATAGATATAAATGAATTCCCATCTATTTAATCAGCTTGCATCCTGCACATATGTGTGAGAGACACGTAAATCTATTATAAAATTTCACACACATATTTCTTGTCCAAACTATATTACTTTGCATTAAGTTGCACCTATGCAGTCTTAAGAAACAACCACTACAACATGAATAGTCTGGAGATGTTTTAACTCTACTCTAAGATACTGCTGTCATAACATTATCGGAAATAATGCTGATAATAATGATTAATATAAAACATTGTTGTTAAGACAGGAGACACCTGTCCTGAAACACCAGTCATGATTGTCCCACAGCTGTAAGCTTAAGCGGTAATTGAAGAGATTAGGAAGACTGCTGTTGTCATTCTGGAAGAGTTATTAACAGTTGTTAAAGAAATTTCTATTACAATTATCTGTAATCAGTTATCACAAAGTTAATGAGAAAAATCCATATTTCAAAATGTAAATTTTAAAGATCAGATTTAATGCACAGAAAATTAATTCAAAATCAGACAATAACACAGCAGATACCCTGGGAAAACCCTCCTCTTGAGGGAGAAAAACCCAGCAACAAAAATCTCTCTTATATATGTAAATAGTGGCAACAATTCTCTTTACAATG
Organism: Sequoia sempervirens; assembly: GCA_007258455.2. Lineage (NCBI taxonomy): Eukaryota > Viridiplantae > Streptophyta > Pinopsida > Cupressales > Cupressaceae > Sequoia > Sequoia sempervirens. The sequence goes on along the minus strand of VDFB02275921.1, from coordinate 2,319 downwards.
AGGCCAATTACAATGCCAATATTCAGCACCTACACTAGATGCAATGACAGATAATAGTCTGTACTTCCTTGATATCTAATTCTGCCCTTCAAAAAAATTCGCAACCTGCTCTTGAAGAAATTCGCACTTGAATGAGGTAATAAATTGAACTTGCTTGATGATCAAATGAAAGGGAAATGACCTTGTATAAACACATTGATAGTGAGGTCGCACCTCTTCAAGAGATAGGTCGGCCAAGATAATTACAAATAATAAATGTTAATTTCAAGGAAGGTCGGCCATCAATAATTTTCTTCATGAATAATCGCACCAATATATAAGAGATTTGTCTCTTCACAAAAATCGTGTATAATAATTAAATAGGCTATGCCTATCATATAATTATTATCTCCATGTAATCTAGCTGGAAGGATTCGCCTGAAGCTGCAATCATCATTAACACTCCCTCTCAGCTAGGGAGAGAACTTCCAGCTACACAAGACTTATCACCTCAACGTGATGTCTACCACATTGGCTACAACTAAATGTGAAAAGAAGAATATCACCTCAACGTGATATTAGATATCGCCTCAACACGATATCAACCATAATGGCTACAACAAAACTATGGTAAGTACAAGTGTTCATCACTTGCGTGATGTTGTCACCTCAACGTGACTTTCACAAGTACAAGATGTGTCATGGAGTCACACACATGACATCCACCATGACTCAGGCTCAGAGGGTGGAAACAAGGGCTTTCACCTCAAATTCCTCCGTCTCAGAGGAAAATGCATTAACAAGGGCTTGCACCTCAAATTTCTCTGTCTCAGAGAAAAATGCATTAACAAGGTATTTCACCTCGAACTTCTCACTCAGCGAAGAACTCACTAAACAAGGCTCACTAATACTGAGACTCTTACTCAGTCAAGGCTAGATTCTCCACCATACCAAGCTTATCTCGAAAGTACACAAACTTTATCCTGCCAAAAGGCTTGGTGAGAATATCTGTCGTTTGCTCATCAATGCTGATGTACCTCAATTGTACAGCATTTCTCAGTACCATATCCCTAATGTAGTGGTACTTGATCTCAACATGCTTGGTTCTATCATGAAACACAGGATTGACAGAAAGCTTCACACAACTCTGATTATCACAATGAATGATAATAGGCTCCATTGATTGTCCAAACAATCCTGCAAGGAGCTTACGAAGCCATACTGCTTCCCGAGTTGCCATACAAGTTGCAATATACTCTGCCTCTGCTATACTCAATGCTATAGATGACTACTTCCTACTGCACCAGGAAATCATAGCGGAACCCAAACTGAAGCAACAACCAGAGGTGCTCTTCCAATCTGTGACACAACCTACCCAATCAGAATCAGTAAAACCATGTAACTCAGTGCATCACGGAAGGTACTCAACCCATATCCAGAGCATTGCCATGCAAGTATCTCAGGATATGTTTAGCTGCAACAAGATGTATCTGTCTCGGATCACACATAAACTGGCTAAGTGCACTCACTGCATAGCAAATGTCAAGTCTAGTGTTAACTAGATACATCAAAGATCCAATTAGTTGTCTGTACAAGGTAGGATCCACCAAGTCTGAATTAGCTGCAACCTCCTTCAACTTATGTAAGTTGGTCTCCATAGGTGTGGACATGGATTTGCAATCCATCATGCCAAATCTCTTAAGTATATCAATGGTGTACTTCCCTTGACTTAGAATCATCTCATTTTGTTTCTGCCAGACTTCTAGGCCAAGGAAGTAATGCATGAGCCCAAGGTCCTTCATCTCAAATTCAGAGGTCAACTCTTTCTTACACTCGAGAATCAGGTGATCTTCTCTAGTAAGAATCAAATCATCAACATATAATACCAAAATTAATGCTTCACCATTGATTACCTTGGAAATAGGGATTAGTCGGCATCATTTTCAAAAAGAGCCTTTAGCGATAACGATCGATAAGCACGGTGGAGACGCATTTGGAATAAGCACAAGGAAAACGACGTAAGCTCCTTCCACCAGACATAATCCATCAGGTTGCTCTATATAAACTTCTTCCTCAAGCACTCCATTGAGAAAGGTTGTCTTCACGTCCATCTAGTGAATCTTCCATACTTTAGATGCAACAATAGCAATGATGGTTCTGACAGAAGTATAGCGAGCAACAGGAGCAAAGGTTTCTTCGTAATCAACTCCCTCTTTCTGAGAAAACCCACAAGCCACAAATCTTGCTTTGTACTTCTCAATGCTTCCATCTGCAGCATGCTAAATCTTGAATAGCCATTTAGAAGATACCCGCAGGGCTTTCGGGGTGCAGGAACAATAT
>VDFB02275920.1:0-19665 GCA_007258455.2 Sequoia sempervirens | reverse complement strand
GTCCAACCATCAGTCATGATGGTGCAACCCAAACTCCTCCATTGCATGCGCTGCTCCTCTATTTGGGCTTTTACATCAGCCACCTTTTGACTCAAAAATGGGCCCTTTAATTCATCTTTACTAGGGGATTTTAACCCTGCCCCACATATAGTTATGGCATCAACTATATTCTGCCAAAAGGGAGACCTAAAACATGTTATAAATAAATTAATAAGATACTTAGATAAGTATTGTAAAATGAAAAGTTTTAACTTTAAATTTGAATTCGACAATGATGTACATCTAGATTCTAAATATAAAAATTTACGAGACAAAGGTATTAAGAATTGAATATCAAACGATAAATTTTAAAACAATTAAAGAAAAAAGACTTACCTAGCTACATGTAACAAAATGGTGCAATAGTATTAGAAGTCTGCAATTGATTTCTTTGCCGCATCATGTGCATCCTTGTTCCAAACCATGCTCTTAAGCGGCAGTTGGGAACCGGGAGTACTGTGTGGTACAAAATATGAATCCACCCTAGATTTACAAACTCTAGGGCCAATGCTAACATTCCCACTACCACTAGCAGTAGCGGTAGCACTAGGACTACACATAGCACCAACATTAGCAAAAGCACTAGCACTAGGACGGTATGGAGGCTTGGAAGAAGCATCTCCAACACTACCAGTGCTCGCCAACTCCTCTCTTTGCCTCTTTTTCATTTCCTTTTGCAATTCAAATGTTTCTAATTGCACTTGCACCTAATGAATAGCCTTAGGAGGTGCATAAGGGCAGCCCACTGCATCATGGATGGGTATGCGTGCAATATGGTATTTCAATCTATCTATGCCTCCATGAAAAAGTGTTTTGCAATATTTACATTTGGCCTCTCCTTTTTTCTGCTCAGGAAATAGCTTAGCATGTTTCCAAGTAGGGTCTTTTTTGCTTGGGGTTTGAGACATTGTGAAAATATGGTTTGAATTGCAAATGAAGGTGGCTGCAATAACAAGTAGGGTTTCTAAACTTATTTAAGTTGCAAGTAGGGATTGTAAAACAAGAAATGCAAATTCAAAAAAATAACGAATTTACAATGAATTTTTTGTTAAAAAAACCAATTATAATCAAGCTTACCTCTTAGATTAGGCTTGAAATGCAATTCAAACTCCTTCCAATCGCTGGTAGAGCTCTCAATGCACCTCCTTGCTGGTATGACGCTTCCCAAATGCTATTTGATGATGGATTTGTCTTCTTCTTCTTGCTGGTTGCCCTACAATGCTTTCTTGTTTTTCCTCACAGCTCTCTTTTCTCCTCCTATTTTTCCAAGTAAATGAAATGAAGTTGTTTTTAGGGTTGGGGAGAAGATATAAGTTTAAAAAAAAAACAAATTTGATAAGTTTTTAATATTTTTTTATTGCTTTATACACTCAACACTGTCGGCTGAGTCCTGTTGACGGGACTTGCATGGACTCGGCGAATTGGTTGAGTCTGCCAGACTTGGCTCGGCCAACTCCAAGTTTGAGCCCCCAAAACTTGGCCAGTTGGACTTGACTTGGGACTCACCGAGTCCTAGCGAGTCTCATTTCTGTGGATATATCATACAAACACAAGTGGAATTGAGGACATAATAGAAGATCATTCAAGACACTTTTTGAAGAATTTATATGAATATCATTTGTTGAAGGAGCAATTTCAAATGGGATGTATTTTGGAGGTTGGTGCCTCATATTGTAGAGGCTTGCTTTGGACTTTATGTGATGTCCTTCTTGTCCATTTGCTTTAGACAATTAATCTTCATCAATGACAATATATTCTAGCAATCTCCCAATGATCTCATTATACATCTTTTGTCATCAATGATAACATTCCTATACACCTTTGAAATCGATGACAAACATTCCAACAAACCTACCCAACATATGCAACATAATCCACTTATTAAGACAAGATCACTATTTCATGAATGTGCAAATTTCAACAATAATAACAAAATTTAACAATAATACTACTATGCACTCATACTGCATACAAATTTATTTTTCAAATGTAAAACTAACACAAGCGATTAACTCATACCTTGAGAAATATTTTCTCAAGACACTTGATGAAACCTTTTGATGAAAACTTCTCTAAGCTTTTCCTCTCCTCTTAAGCCCTTTTCCCAATTATCTTCTCCCTTCTCTCATCTTAAAAAAAGAGCGATTACTAAAAATGAAGCTTCCCCCAAAAAAAAAAATGTGTTTGACATTTGGTATGTAGTTCATGACTACCAATAAAGTGCCGATTGGGCCAAGAGGTTGGGAGTGATAAATGGAAGATAGTGGTGATAGGTATGTGAAGTGTTTGGGGGTTTTCAAAACCTTTTTGAATGCTCAATGTTGTTTGTGATTTCTAATAAGGTGCTAAGATATGTTGAAGGATGGAGGTGATAAATAAAAACAAAGATATATGGTGTGGTAGGGCCTTCTCATGGTTTTCACACCACACTTGAGGGTCGAAAAAGGAGACAAAGAGCTGAACGGTGGAGAGATGTGTGATTGTTGATGGGTTTCATGCAATTTGAAACATCTAATTATGTGTTGACAAAAGTTAAGAATTGGACTACGAGAGAGGAAAGGAAAAGGTATGTGGATGTTGAGTATTGGGTGAAGGTTTATAACCGGATTAAAGGTTTGATTTAGTTCCAAAAATACAAAAAAGGGTTGAATCACTCAAAAGAGGAAATATTTCAAGTGTTTCTAATTGAAAATAGGCACCAATTAAAAATAGACATCATGCCTCTTATCCTATAAGCATTCTTTATGAATGAGTTGATCTTTCTTAGCCAACCAATGTACCATTTCAATCTGCAACATCTAAATTTGGGCGGGGTTTGTTTGAGGCTGTGGATTTTGACCTTTTGTAGTTCTTTGCTTTAGGGTTTCATCCTAAAGGTGTGTATTAGTGTTTTCCATCAAGGAAGGAGTTAATTAGTAATTCCCAGGCAGATTTTGCATGTTGTCGGTGCATTCTAGGGTTTCAAATATTGATTTTCTAGGTGTAAGGGTACAATGATTGCTTTTGAAGCATTAGAAGGAAAGTATTATAATGGGTATTATAGATTTAATGTATCTAGGGCTGTTTGCACATTTTCACGGGAATTTTTGATCTTTGGTTAAGGTTCCCTCTTATTAGAGTTGATATTAATGTAAAGGTAGTTTGATAAATGTGAAAGCATTTTGAAAACTATTACAAGTGTTGTAATGATAATTTTGTCTCTACATATGGATTTATGCATAATAAGTATGTTTTGTGTATAATACCTATACTTGATGCATTTTTATGCCTTCATTAGTTGTTCTATGCTTCTAATCACCATTGTTCCTCTTGTTGATTGTGATTCCATAACCCCTGAGATAGGCATTGACTTGGGAAACAAGTGACTCAATCATACACATCCAAATGAACAAATCATTTTCCCATTAATTCCAATTCATTTTAGAGCACCTATGCATTTCATGGTTTAATAGTTTAAATCATCAAATGCATTTTGCGAATCATGCATTTTTCCTTCATCTTGCACTCTTTGCAATGATGTAATTTCAGCTATATAGGAGGTTATTCATGCGAGTGGTTAAAAACTAACGTAGTGAAAATTTTTGGGGTTAAGCTTTCATTGGATACAACTACTCAATTGTGACATTATTTTGTCTTCAATACCTTCAATCCTATTTGGGATACCTTTAGGAACACCCTTTTTGGTTTAAGCTGAGCCTAACATGTAGGAGAGCTTACCCACTCTCGTGAATTGGCCTTTGATCCTCCATAATTTGTGGATGAACACTGATTTTACTTCTTAAACACACTCACTGGCCTCAAAGATAGAACTGTGTTGTAAGATTTTGGAGCAACAATTTCAGGACTCAACAAATTGCTTGAGTATTTGCAAGCAAATCTAATCAAAGTCATTATTTAGTACTCATGAAAGGAATGCCAACACTCGGATTGCAGATTTTACATTATTATTGCTATTGTATATCTTTTCATGGTTGCGCCTCATTTGGATCTGTTGTAATTAATATTTCCAACCATCACTCCACTCTTATTGCTGTCATAGAAGAGGTTTTCAATATTGTTACTATTTGTGAAGCATATTTTCTGCCTTATAGCTGCTGCACAACCGTTTAATTGCTGCAACCAGATCTAGATCTGGCATCTACTAGCTGTCTTTCATCATTTTCCATTTGCCATACCATCTTGTGAGGAATTTAATAACATTTGATGGTCAGATCTACTATTTAAAGGGTTTTTTAGGGTTTTTTTGGTTGCTTACGACAGTATTTCCATATTGTAGCTATAGTATTGTGCTACTATGCTTTTGCACTATAAATTGGCTCACTTCATTTATAAGTGAAATTTCATCATTTTGTGTTGGTACTTATGTTGATCATCAATAATTTCAGTACTTGGACATTGTATTGGCTTTAAAGTCCTTTGTGGCTGTTGTACCTTGTCAACAATTGAGAGTTTTTGCTATTGCAATATCATTTATGTCTAATTGTGGGGTGTATATAAGGGTTTCATATACTGTATCAGCTATCAATAGTTTAGATGTACTGTATACTTGATTATTTGCATTTGAGTGTTTCTAAAAAATCAAATCAGCATTATATCATTGGATTTGTTTTTAATAGTTGGATATTTTGAGTGATACCGGTTGCCTAAGTTTGTTGCCACTAATTGTATTGCTGATAAGCATTTATTTCACTGAGTTTTGGCATCTAGTTGGGTATTTCTCATCATTTCAGCTTGCACACATTAGGAAAATTGTCTATTTCTAAAGGTTGTCTGATTCGGGACATTACATCATCTCCTTTAACATGTGTCATCCTCAAAACACAAGGAGATGTCGAATAGTATTCTATTTTTGCAAATTAGTATAAATACGATGCCATTGCCAAACATCCAAAAATCCACATACAATGTTCATGGATGGTTTTTTTGATTGTCGTTATATTTCAACCTTGTACCATATTTTTCCATGCCACTCTAATTCCATTCTTCCTCATAGTCATTCCCCTTTTTTTTGAATACCCATTTCTTGTTTGATGACATTGATTCCTATAGTTGCTCCTTCAACTCATTGTAGATCCATAGTTTTTCTAGGATATGTAGTACCATGCGACATGGTTATTGTCTCTCACAATGATGCAATTGCCTGTATGTTGCTTCCTTTTTTACAACTTTGGAGTTTTCGTCGTTTTCACAATTTTTTGTCCATTGGCTCTTGAATGGAAGTATTTTGTTCCTCTTTATCCTGTTCTTCCTTTTTGTTTGTTTTTCTAATTCTTTTGTATATTCTTTGTTAGATTATTGAACTTGCTCTACTTTGACTTTGCTTTGATTGCCATTATGTGTAATGTCTTGCAATGTGACTATTTTATCTCTCTACTAAAGCATCATGAACTTCTTGTGCATGTTAATGTTTATTGTCCTCAAATCTTATAACCAAGGATATATAAGACCAATATCCAACCTATCCATATCTAAATCATAAAAAATGGAATGCAAAATATACTTATCTATGGAGAGCTTCAAATCTTCAAAATTTTGGACAGTTTTATCCTTTATCTGAACATCTTTGTTTTTCTTTGCTTCAACATATAGTTGCTTTTTTAAATCCAAGTTAATGAAGTTATATTTGCTGCTAGTTTTTAGGGATAAAATAACCTCATTTTTTAAAATGCATCGATGAAATTGAAATCTATAAGCATCCTTATTTGGAGAAAAATGACATGCACTTTTATCCTTTATCTTCATTTTATCTTCTTTGTTAATATTGGAATCATCCACTTCCTTTTCATCCCTAACTTTTTGTTTGTTCTTTTTCCTTATATTTATCCTTATCAACTATTGTTTTTTTTGTTGCCCATTTGTCTTAAGAAAAGTTGTTCAATCTTTTCCCAAGAAAGAAGTGTAAAATAGAACAACCAAAGCCATTTAAGAGTTGCACCTATCAAATTTCTATCAAGAATTTTTTTTCCATTAGTCACGATGGTAATAAGCGCTTTTGAATTGGAAGCACCATTTTCTATTATTAGCAATTCTATCAAAGTTAGAAACCTCCATGAAAGCTAGGGTTTCAAATAATTTCATTCAATTGATCATCTTTTCTACCACAGATCTGAAAATAAAATAATTTATAGATAGTTTTAAATATTTCCTTTCACTTGCAAAAAATAGAATTTGATTTTCTCATCCAGTTAGCAAGATATCAAAATCTGCCTTCAAATTGTGCTAGAAAAAAAATAAAAAATCAGAATTATAATGCCAACTTCAAATCGCAATACCTCCCTTGACATTGCCTGAAATATTTAATGTAACCATTGTTTTGGATATGTCTCAAAGTCCTCTTTCTAATGAATCCAATATTGTTATTTTTGAAGACCTATATAAGGCGCGCAGCTCTCTGCAATAAGTTTGACCCTTGTTGGGGAAAAATCAGGGATAAATTTCCTTCGACTTTGTCGAAGTCAAAATTTTGATACCACTTGTTAAGATCCAAGGATATATTAATGGCAATATAATAATATAGAGGAGAGATAAAAAACAATATGAGATTTTTGTGTGTTAAGCTGCTCTAATACAGAATATGCTAACAAATAGAATAAAGTATAAATCCTTAACCCAAGGAAGCAGTACAATTCTCTTTATGGGGGAAGCCACTCCATGCTATATCTCCATATTGAGATCTCAACACATACCATACTCTTTTCATGCCTTACAATGATATTCATTTCCTGTACATAGATCTCTTTCTAAAAACATAATGGAGGAATGGAGTTTGGACCACTATTTCCCATGTAGGCCTACTAATTGCCCAATATAATTAATGACTCAATATAAATAACTTAAGAAATATGTGCCACATGTTAGCATCTCCATCAACCAATATACATTATAATATCATATCCCTAGGTATATAACGACTATCATCCCAAAAAAGTGGCCTATAGGGCTGCCATCCTTGAAACATGTCCTGTCGTCCCCATTTTTGAAATGTTGTGGAACATAGTTAAAATAAATAAAAACTCAAAAATTTTAATAATATGCAATTTGTAATTATTATACTTACATTTTACTAGTCGTCAATTGTCCATTTTCCCTAGGATATATAGGGAACTTCTAAGTATTCCCACATTTCTTGTGGAACACAAGCTAAGTTATTTATGGTAATAAAATGTATTAATTCTAACTTCATATTTTACTATCAAATCAATAAGTTCATAGCATGGATCAGTCAAATCTAATTATCCTAGTAGAGTGCTCTCTCATCAATATTTGTGCTAGCGGCTTGCTTCCCAATATTGTTTTTTGTTCAATGGATTTGTTGCTTCTAGTAGTTTGATCATGTATAAATTATTTGGCTCATTGCAAGTAACTGGGAATAATGCACCCTTGGTGCATGATGGAAAACTGCAAGTAACTGGGAAAAGTATGCCTTACAAACAAGGATTTTCTTTGATGTTAATGCTTTAACCATGGAAAAACATCAGGTGGAACTTAATCAAGAAGGTAAAATTCAAATTAGACATTTCTAATAAGAGCATAATTGTGATCTCATGTGAATAGAATTGACGACTTAGTGAATTCTTTCAAAGCATGAGCTTCTTACATGAAAATTCAAGAGCCTTGTTGATCCAAAAATGCTTAAATTCAATCATTTGGACATATAAAAAATGTTTGTCATTTCATTTCAGTAAAATATCAGCGTCACCAGAAACATCAATATAGAGGCATGGACCAAATTCCTGGCTGTATTTATATATAATGTAGCTGTACTGTTATTCATTTAATCCTATAACCTGATTTGAAATGAAGTCCCTTGTCTTCATACCCCTGCATCTGTAGGTGACAGTAAAATATCTACATTTGGCATTGCTGAAATTTTGTTTTATGTGATTCATCTCTGGTTCTAAGATCATCTAAAATATCTGAATAAGTTATATTAATACGTTGATCAACATAATAATTTCTTTGTTTCTCTTTCTTAATTTCTATTAACTGGGATTCGTCTTCTCTTTCGTCAGTGTTTCTCAAATTGGCTTTATCTTCATCTTTTATTTGTTTACAGGTTTCAGTGTTTGAGCTTGACCTGATTGTGGGGAATAATTATTTTTGTTTTGAAGGTTGCTTTGGCATTCGAAATGGGTGATGTGGAAAAAGCAACTGACATATGCCATCGTTATTCTTTAACTATACCTTCATGTCCAGGTATGCATTAAACATCTTTGTGTTGGCTTACTTAATAATACATCTATTGGAGGCTCAGAGTAGTTTGAGAGGCAAAAAAATGATTTGAATTTATGCCCTGCTTATGTTGTTATGGGTATAATGCATGGTTCCTTATTTTTTAAGTTTAGAATGTTATTTAGTTATTGTGCACTATATGGTGTTAACAAGGAAGAAAAGAGTTAAAGAAATAAAAATGGGTCCTTTAGCTTAAGCATGAACTTGTTTTCTGAAAATTGAGCATTGCTTAGTATTGTTGTCAACCGAACAATTTGGTTCCTTGAATGCTCATAAAGTTATATTTTATGCGTTTTCTTTAGTAAACTATTATCTTTAAAGTTTGTGTTCTTGGTTTAGATAAGGAAAAAACTCTGGGATTGAATATTTCGCACATTTTGTTAGAAACTTGAACATTTCACAAGCTTATGTATATCTAAATTATGGTGATTAGGTGGCATCTGACATACAAGATTTACGGAAATTATTTTATTCACTATCATCACTATGATTTAAAAAGCATCAATTGAAAACAAGAGAACAGATCATTAATATATAAAAATTTGTGATCATTATACTCAATAGGCAATAAGCAAATAGGAAAAGTATGATACAATTTTACTGTAAGAGCAATAGTTTCTGAGGGGCTTGCACTAATGCTATATGCTAGCATTATAATTTTTTTTTTTTTAAAGATAAACTCAAACTGGACCAATATGTGAGGGAAAACCGCTCTTCTAATTATAAGGGGAAGCTCCCTGAGATTCAAATTATCCTAGACAAAGCTATAGACAAACTCTATAGTTATTCACACTGTAAAATGTTTCTTTGGGTGAGTTTTTCCATAAATGAAATAGCTAACTGCCTATCTGTTTGTCTTGAGTATTAGCACAAGGTTGGAAACAACTCTTGTCTTACAATTGACATTTTCTAGATTTTGAATGAAGACAACTAATCTACGTACACAAATGATAACACCTTCCCACAGGCTGAAACAGAGATCAATAATCTGGTGAAAACAATAGATGAAAGGGAATAATAACTTCAAGAACTAGACAGTTAGTTGCATGCAAAACTACCGCTTAGATGAACAAATGACATCAATACAAAGCTTGACGTTATCATTCAATTTCAATTTTAACTGTGAAAATTGAAATAACAAATAGAATAATGCAAATACAATAAATGGGTTGATTTTTGAGCATAAAAATGTAGCATCAACTATCATTAAAATGTCTCGTGCTCAAAGAACTTAGTTATATGTTACAAGATGCCCAATTCTAGGAGCTTAGGATAATCATTATTTTATTCCAAAAATCAATGTTTTAAAGTGCAAACATTTAAAACTCTTGAAAAATAGGAAAGAAAGTACTTTAAAGCAAATGATAAAATAAAAACTAAAGAGACCTAAAAATTTTAAAATAGGCCCTTAACCCTATGTCGAGAAGTAGAATCTCTAGAAACAACCAAGATAGATAGCCATGACCAAAGATGGCAAATTGATGCATATGTTTCCACTATGATTTTCATGTAGAGTTTTTCTCTGAAAGTGGTTGAATCCTCTGAAAAACCTAAAACCCTAACCACCATGAATTTGTTGACAACTTCACCAGTCCAACTTGGTGACTTGAATTTGATGTCCTTCTATGGAAGCAAGACAATTTAGTGCTTTAAACCCCCTAGGACCATTGTAGATGATTTGACTAACCTCAATTGTTTATTCCAACTCGTTACTTGAAAAGTATTTCCTAGGGTTTTGACAAACTTGAAGAAATTTCGAAACTATGGAGAAACCTTAGGATCTCAACCAAAAATCTGTCCTAAACACAAATCCTTAAATCGTTGCATATGCTCATTCACCTTTTGAAATATCCCACCCCTTGTTGAGATATTTGCTAATCTAAAAACCTGCCTGTGCATTTGCTAGTATTTTCAAAGTTTTTGCATTTTGGATGATTTAAAATGTTTTTGAAGATATATGCCAGGTAAGAAAGATAGATGCATATAAATAAATATAAATTGCAAATGTAGGAAAGATAGTAGCCAAATTCAACAACCAACTCTATTCAGTTTTAAACCTTCTTTTGCAAATACAAATATAGTCATACCCGGATGCCAAGAGTAATATTTGCAAATCTAATGTAATCAGGTTTATGAACAGCAGCTCTGTATTTTGGACACCTATCACAATTTATGGTCTTCTTCACCTTGAAACTTTTTCCTGATTGAAAGCAATGATCAAACACCTCCCAAAAGATGATGGATAGGTACCGAAAGCCAAGCAATAAACTGGTATTCTGAAAAACTTCTAACAGCAACCTGGAACCCACTTTAATGGACGCCTAGCCCACATTGACAGATTTTCCACCTTAAAAATCACAAACACCAATAACTAGAACCTAGCCGCTCACAATGGAGGTGAATGAAAGCTGGAAACCTAGGCGTTTTCAGCCTTAGACTCCCACGCCCAGCAATGGAGACTTGTACGGACTCAGCATTAATGTCTTGTACAGCCCAGCAAATGAAGAATGGTATGGCCCAGCAAAAGCAAAGAGCAATAAATTATCAACAGCAATTAATACCTCTGATTTGCTCTTCAAACCTTGAAATAAACTTCACAATTTGCACAATGTGACTTCAGAATATAGCCACTTGATGAATGCAACCTTTGGGTGATCTTTCACACCTGTGGGTAGCAGAATCAAAGAGATACTACATTCTCCATGTTAGTTTTTAGGATCATAAATGTAAATAAGCAAATACAACACCCAGATCAAAGAACACAGCGATTTACCCTGGGAAAATCCTCCTACTTGAGGGAGAAAAACCCAGAAAATAATATCTTCTTATAAATTGAAAGAATAAGAGCAGAAATCTGCATACAAATCAGGCCCTCGAATTTGGCCAAGACTTATACAATAATAGATGCTGCTTCTCCTTGAGCAAATGATAATACTTCTTCAAAGAATCGGATCTGCTGCTAAAAGAGGTGAACTGCTGCTAGGAATGCGAAATGGAGTGGATGATTTGATGATAAAATGTGATGTATTCACCTTCCTTATATACAAAGTTAGGCGACCTCTTCTCTAGGTCGGCCCCTAGAATAATATAGAATATTATTTGTAAATCAAGGCCGACCTACCTTGAGGATCATTTATTTAAGGAGAAAAATATCTCTCGCAGCTACAACACTAACACTACGTCTTAGCTAGGGAGGTATTTTTCGAAATATCCTCGTCATGGAGTCTCTCAACATGATGCCTACAATGGCTACACCCATTTGTAGAAAACCACATCTCAGTCTCAGAGATGTCCAAGAGTTCATCATGGAGTCTCTCAACATGATGTCTACAATGGCTACACCCAATTGTGGAAAACACATCTCAGTCTCAGAGATGTACAAAGGTTCATCATGCAATCTCTCAACGTGATGTTGTCATGGAGTCTCTCAACATGACATCCACAATGGCTACTCCCATGTGTGGAAGGAAACACATCTTAGTCTCAGAGATGTACAAAGGTTCATCACAAAGTCTCTCAACGTGATGTCATAATGGAGTCTCTCAACATGACGTCCACAATGGCTACTCCCATGTGTGGAAAGAAACACATCTCAGTCTCAAAGATGTACAAGGGTTCATCATGAAGTCTCTCAACGTGATGTCGTCATGGAGTCTCTCAACTGACGTCCACAATGGCTACTCCCATGTGTGGAAAGAAATACATCTCAGTCTTAGAGATGTACAAGGGTTCATCATGGAGTCTTTCAATGTGATGTCGTCATGGAGTCTCTCAACATGACGTCTCATCTCAATCTCAAAGATGAACAAGGGCTTGCACCTCATATTTCTCCATCTCAGAGAAATATAGACTACCAAGGCTTTCACTTCATATTTCTCTGTCTCAGAGAAATATACATTACAAGGGATTTCATCTCATATTTCTTTGTCTCAGAGAAATATACATTACAACAAATCTTCATGATGATGTGACTCCCTCTGAAGCTCCAAGTACTTGCATCAACCTCCTGACCTCCTCGTCCAAGATTGCCTACAATGCTTGCTTTAGAGGAATGGTTTCCAATGCATACCTCCGACACTATGACTTGCAAGAGTCTAGGACTGTCCTCGACCTCATCCCAAATCACCCTATACTGAATAGGTTTGCGGAGCTACCAATGTCAAAACAAGTTTTACTGCCTTGTGCAATTCTGTTCTCTGCAGCTGAAGAGGTCTTCCAAGGACTTCATTTTGGTGAACATAGAACGCCCTCTTGATCCCTACCTCAAAGATTGCAAAGAAATCCTTTGGAAGTGAACTCCCCTCCATTGATGGATCTCAGAACCTTAGTCCTCTTTCTAGACATGATCTCAACTCGTGTCTTGAATTCTTGGAATTTAACTCCCTTTGAATGTCATTTCCTCCTCTTCGAAGTAGTTGATCGCAATGACAATCTATATAGGTTCTCCGTTGTTTAGTATCTTCATCTTTCTCAATCTTCTTTGCTGATGCAAACTCTCCATCCAAGGCTTACCCAACCTTGTTCCCTCGAGAGATGTCTCTAGTGAAGTTATGTGCCACCAACTCAATCTCATGGCTGCAAGCTATGTTTCCATGTTTGTTCATTTCTCTAGTTGGCATGACTTCCATACAGGATGCCTCAAGCTCTTCCTCCCTTTGAATTCATTATGCAATCTCTCATCATCCTTTTGCTCCTTGATCCATCTTGCATTTTTGAGAGATTAATAATAGTTCATAGAATCAAACTACCCTGATACAAACATGCAGACATCTAGCAAATATCATTAGATAGAACAATTAAGGAATGATAATAGAACTTATCTTTGTAGTAATAATTGTAGGCAACCCTTCTAGTATGGCAACAATAGCCAAAGCCACAGTAAACAAACAACTCCAATAATGGAAGTGAGTGCCTCCCCAAACTCATTCAACTTTTTCTTCAACGATGTATCTTCATCATGTTGAGATGCCTCGTGGATCTGTGAATGAATCTTTCCTATCTTAGTATGCATGCCAAACTATGTTACAAGACAAATTCAGCTACCATTCACAATGGTTATCCCTACAAAAAAAAATCATGCACTCTTTTCCCTGCAACTCTATATCATCACTATTCACTTTGTGATGGCTTTTGTTAATTGACATGCTTTCTCCAGTTAGTGAACTAATCGATGGCTCCAAGAGTATAGGCGGCGGTTCAAAAACCCCATGTGATTCTAATTTCATAAACTTTGGTAATAATTCTAACGACCTCCATTAGATGCAATGCCCTTGAACAATACTTACGATAGATAAGATTATGAATGCCCCTTTGAAATATCAGACTAGAAACATATCAAGCTCTCTACTTTTTCCCACGAATCATACATCTGAAGCAGGCTCCTTGATATTAATTCACACAAATATAGGCAATTCTGTAGCCCGACACTTCATTTGCTTGAATATTAAACTTCAAATATTAACCATAAATTGCATTCAAGCTGTTCACAAATTGCTATAACTGCTGATATGACTTCTTCTTTGCACCAGGTATTTGTAGCGCACCACCTAAAGGAGATATGACTGCTAGACTAAAGATGACTGAAGTTTAGGGTTCTCAAGCCCAAATTATGGGCAGCGACTTCTCCGAAATATACCGAGCCAAATTTTTTGTTTTTCAATGATTCAGATTACAAATTACAAACATGCACCCGTTAAGGTTAGATAGATAAACCGAAACGTGCAAGAAAGCAACCCTAACCAGAATGGCACCGCTGAGGGTGAGCATTGGTCAGAGGGTCTTCTAATCTATTTGCAGAAAGGAACTCAACGTCAAGTATGTGCTACCCAATCCGATGCGGAGTGAGGGGCGACCATATGACGGAGTAAATACAGAACTACTGCTTGAAAGAAAATGCTGAAAGCTAAAGACTCTCAACACCCAGGATGTGCTTTCTAACCCAGAATGGGATAGTAGCGACCATAGGGCGGAGATGGATTACATTCAATTATCAAAATGCTGAAAGAGAGAACATTACAATCTGACTGAGCAAGAATCTAAGATCGACAGTACTACTGCCAGTATACAATTTGAAAGATGACTACTTGCTACCAATTACAAATCAGCCTTTAAGAATATTGCAATAATATTGAATCATTCAATGATTGCCAAGAATAAGCTTAACTTGCATGAAAGGAACGGATCCAACCTCTTAAAATCTGTGCAATCTTCAATGATGTCTCCGTGAAGCCTTCAAGAGTTCCCAACGAC
Organism: Sequoia sempervirens; assembly: GCA_007258455.2. Classification (NCBI taxonomy): domain Eukaryota; kingdom Viridiplantae; phylum Streptophyta; class Pinopsida; order Cupressales; family Cupressaceae; genus Sequoia; species Sequoia sempervirens. The sequence continues at coordinate 5,145 of VDFB02275920.1, read as the reverse complement.
CATCCAAGAGCAAAAGTGCAGATCCCTGTTTGCTGTTATAACAAGACTGTATTTTTCTTCATAAACCAGCAACACAGATTTATATAAATGATCAGATCTTCCTAGAAACAGATCCAAATGACAAGATATTGAAAACAAAACATCCTTAACAAGGAGGCGCCCAAACTAGAAGCACAAGACAGACTTGAAAAGCCACATATAATAAATGCACAAATCCCAAGATTCTGTGAATGGTACGGCCCAGCTGAGAGGGTCGACCTTGCTCTAAAATTCAAATACTTCTTCAAAAAATCTGCAGACTTACAAACAATGGCGCCTAGCTTGGGAGAATAGAATGGAACAATACCCACAATCTATTTTTTGGTCTTTTTTGAGTTACAAGTAAAAATGCAAATCTGCTGTAGCAAACGAGCAATTCTATGACATGGCTAATATGCAAAAACAGAAATCTAATATGCAATATGCAGATTACAACTCACAATAATGAAAGATCACAACTAAACTAAGAATCATCACTAGTCGTTGTCTTACAAACGAGAAGAGATGCCCAATGGTTAGGAGGTCTTCATCCCTCGAAGTGATCCAGATTCAATCCGGCAGCATAACGGTGTATTTTCCAAGATAACCCAAATGATCCCCCAAGACTCCTCTTTATAACTTTCAATTGACTTTGCACAACCCTAAAATCAGCTTTTAGGTCAAACTCATCCTCCTCAAGTTTTGGCGTACTTTCTCCTTCAAGACTTTAATAAATGACATTTTAATTAAAACACCATTCTTGATAAATGCGCCCATCATACCCTGCTTTGACTTTGCAATAATTATAATATTCTTTTTAATGAGGGCGCCACCCTTAATGACCACTTTTTAAACACAACGTTAAGTCATTAACTCTAGTGCCAAGGTCAACGTTGAAACATAATAATTAAAACGTGACTTTAATGGGAAAGACTTAACTTATTTCTCCGAGAATGCCTTGAAGCCAAAACTGATGAAGTCAACTGATCAAATCTGCAACCGGAAGTCAACCAACCTGAGCACATCTGGAACTGCCAAAAATAGAATTTACTAAAAATAGTAAATTCCAAAAAGTACTCTGAATGCTGAGACGAGCATATCACTGCGAAGCCCTCTGAAAACCCAGAAGGAATCCGCCATTAAAACTATCATCTCCGATCAATGACCTCCTCAAAATTAGGAAACCCTAATTTTAACTTCCGACTAGCCTCCGGGTTCCCAAGAAAAGGCTAATCCACATCTAAACAAATAGCTTGAAAAGGGGACATTACATTCTCTTACAAATCTAATGCCAATCTCCCAAACACATAAATCTGTTGGTCCTTGAATGAACGCCAACAGCGACCAGCAAGATAGACACTTCATCTCTTCACCAATCACCTTGGTGAATCGACCACGTGCAAATACTAACTTCGTAATCATAGTGTATGTCAAACTCCTTTAGATTGCTTAAACAAATCTGATTGGATCTTTTCTTAGACCTGCTCTGATACCATGTTAGTTTTTAGGGTCAGAAATGGAAATAAGTAGAAATACAACACACAGATCAAACAAAATAGCGATTTACCTTGGGAAAACCCTCCTACTTGAGGGAGAAAAACCCAACAAATGATATCTTCTTATAAATTGAAAGAATAAGAGCAGAAATCTGCATACAAATTAGGCCCTCGAATTTGGCCAAGACTTATACAATAATAAATGCTGCTTCTCCTTGAGCAAATGATAACACTTCTTCAAAGAATCGGATCTTCTGCTAAAAGAGGCGAACTGATGCTAGGAGTGCGAAATGGAGTGAATGATTTGATGATAAAATGTAATGTATTCACCTTCCTGCTGACGGGGTTTTGAGACTCCACTAAATAATGTAATAAAGTCTCCCAACGGATGCTCTATCCTCTCTTGAACAAAGTATTCAACATGCTAAGATTGCGAGTAAGATCATGCTTTCAACTCCAAGGTTCCTTAAGTGCGAATAGGCTCAGTTTGGCTCGATGTGATATTGCTGGTATTTCAAGGGGACTCTAATAATTGTTCTAATGCCTAACAACGCATTTAGGACTAAGGGCTGTAATTCAAATGATTTTGGCAAATGAGTTCGAAGCCTCTAATTCTAACTGGAAATGAACTGAAATTAAATGAGTGTAGGGATAGGAATGTTCTAGTCTATTCTAAAGCGTGGGACACAGTGATCAATTCTCACAGACTTCAACCAAGCTCTGTTTTGCCTCACTTCGGACAGCTTCCGCGGAACTGGTGCAATCTTCAGAGGAGTGACTTCAGATGTTCAGATCACGATCTAGCATGAAGAAACCATCACAATGATGCATGCCAACATATAAATCATAATCAAAGTTAAGTTTCACGATGTTCCAGTTGACCACGCAAGGCGAACCCACCGTCAGCGAGCCCGCTAGTGTTATGGATAAACGAAGTTTTGTTCAAATCGAGCACCACATTCCACGATTACTAAGTGCTTGCATGAAATGAAATCTACTTTACTTTGAAGCTACTTCCAAGATGCTAATGAATTGGAAGGATCTAATTGAAGCCTCAACAACTACTCATAACAAAAGAAGAAATCACCATCAATGAAAATTTTTATTATGAAAGTATAGATGACAACTTCTTACAAAGTATCCAAAGGAAAGTCTTTCCTTCCTTCTTTTCAATCTAAACTACTCTACTATCAACTATCTAATTCGTTTCCTACTCCTTCTCTCCTCAAGCATCCTAACTTTGATCTAATTCCTCTTCTAATGAGATACAAATGAGGGACTCCCCTTTATAGTTGGCCAAGTCCAACTGACGGGCCATATTGCACCTACCGATGGCCTAGGATTGTGCCACCACCTCTAAAAACCGCCATAATACAAAGGAGAGGGCAATAAATGAGCAATTAATGGCCACCATCTTCTAGAAGATTCCCGTTTGTAGGCGTGTTCACACTGCTCTCGATCTTCTTCTTGACGTCGTTCTTCAACTTCTTCTTTGTCATTGGAGTTATACTAAGTCTCGACACTTAGCCATTTTCTTGCAACTTTTCTTCCTTCGAGGTTGAAATGTCATCTTGGATTATGTTCTTCATCACTTAAGTCATCACCGCCTGGTCTCGACGTTCCTCCTGCAAAACAAGCAAGGAGAAGGGTATTATAACACTTCATAATATAAATTTAACTTACTTACCAGGATTTTCGCGCTTTAACTTCCAAGAGTTCATCGTTTTCCTCTAGCACAACTTTGCTTTCTTCGTGATTTTCCAACATCTTGACTTCAACTGTATTCCCCTTTACTTTTCCAGTTGAGGTGTTTGCAATTTTGATCTCATTCATCTCTGGCTCAAGAAGACCATCCTCACGAAGAATTTGAGCAAATTCACCTAGGCAGTTCCTTTCAAATTCATCGTCTGGAGAATTTCACCTTGAAAACACATTTTCTTCACTTTGCCTTAGAAAATTTTTAAATTTTCCCTTAGGAAAACTCATCAATCCTGTGCCCATCAAAAATCTCCATCCTGAAGGCCTCGACGAACTGTGGAAGACATTAAAATCCATTCTTCATCAGAAATCTTCAATACCCAGAAGAAAATTTTCTTCAGAACGCGTCGAACTCATGGGTGCACAACGAATGGGTTCATTTAAATTTTTAAGATTTTGAACCTAGGAAAATAATTCATCATGAAATTTAATCCCGTTCTTCATCTCAGTGGACATCCTGTTGCTCTAACTTGGAAATTTTTTATCAACCTGCAATGCCAACATTTTCCGGCTTCACCTTTGGCAATTCTGCTCACGCTTTAGGAAAATTCACCACCTTGAGTTCTAGGCGTATTTTCTAAGGAAGAAAATACTTTGCCTTAGAAAAATTTTAGATCACTTTGAAAATTTTGCCTTAGAAAAATTTTGCCTTGGAAATTTTTAGCTTTGATCACTTTGCCTGTGAGAAATTTTTTATCCAACTTCATCCATCTCAGAGAATTTTCTTTCAAAACACATCATGCCCAACATGCTTTATTTTATTCATCACTTTGCATTTTATTCTCCATAAAATTTCCAACGCCTTAGCAATTATCATCAACATCTTTATCTCACTTACCACCTTGTATTTCACCTTAGGCGCGAATAGCATATGCAAGAGGATACGCCTAGCATTTCATTTCACTTGGCACCATTTTCTAACACCTAGGCATTTTATTCTCCAACGCCTTAGCAATATTCATCACCAGCTTGGGGCGCATTTGACACTTGAAGAGGAATAATAACCACGCCTAGGAGTATTTCACTTCTTATTCACCACCTTAGGCGCATATCACATTTGAAGAAGGATGAAAATTGTTGACTTGTTGACTTTGCATGGGCCCATTTGTGAGAGAGAGAAGAATTTTAAATCTCCAACGCCTTGGCATGTGACTCTTCACCTTCTTTTCTTTTGTCCTCACATGGTTGCTTTTGGGCGCATTTTGGCATGCTTGAAGGATGAACGCCTTTGACTCCTTTGACTCACTTGCTTTTGGGCGCATTTGAACATGCATGAAGGATGGGCGCATTTAGGGGGTGGTGGAGGATATTTCCATGCCTTATAAATTTTTGCTATCAACTCTCTCAACTTGGGCGCATTTTGATGGGTGAGGTGGATGAAAAACTTTGACTTTCTTTGACTTGCCATCCTTCTTGTTGCATGGGCGCATTTTGGCCTAGGAGGTGAATTTTTATACTTAGAATTTTTTTTTGAATGCTACTAGCTTGCATGTGGGCGCATTTTGGCATAGGAGCAGGATGAACTTTCTTGCCTTAGAATTTTTTTCTTGATGTCCCTTGTAGCTGGGCGCATTTCACATGTGATAGAGGATGAAAATTAACACTTAGACAAATTATAGCAACTCCTCAAGGATGGCGCATTTGGAGGTGGCAGGTGGATTTGACAATGACTTAGAAACTTTTTCAAACTTCTTCATCCCTTGAGGGCGCGTTTTACCCTTGGAGGTGGATGAACACTTGGAATATTTCCATGCTTGGCTTGCTCTCCAGCTGAAGTAGGTGCATTTGGCCTAGGGTGGAGGATGAAACTCAGACTTAGACATTTTTCTAACCTTCTGCCAGGGTCTCCATGACTGCTATTTATAGTAAGTCC
>VDFB02275919.1:0-82620 GCA_007258455.2 Sequoia sempervirens | reverse complement strand
GACCTAAAATCCAATGCAACCACAAGTAAAATAGGCCTCGTGGCAAGTTAAATAGATCAATAGGCCACCCACAAAGCTGTAACGCAACAATCTTCAACAACAACCACCCTAAGGGTGGAAAAGATAACTCATACTCCTATACATGCAATATTAATGGGACTCAAAACCCCATCCACCAAAAGATTAACATTAATAGTAGAGTCAATGCCATCAACATTTCTTAAGACATCCATCTTACAACAAACCTATCGCATAGATAAATAAATTTTAGAGCCAAAAACAACAACAATACTAATAGGGCATAGAACATCCATCAACCAACTTACCTTTCCACCTCTGTAGGATAAGTCATTAAGATTGCCTTGGCCACAACAACAAAAACTCTCTAGCATATCCGAACTCCACCTCTATAGGAGTGGCCTTCGTCTCAATGGGATCTGCAAGGGAGAAAACCTACTAAAAAATCATGAGCAACCCATTGCACTCTTAGAACCTATCTCCACCTCAATAGGAGACAAAAACTATAGAGCAAGGAAGATCGCAAAATTTCAAGTCGAGAGAGAAAACTTGGCAACCATGGCCAATAGAAGCACTTGGAATATCATAAAGAACCTTGGATGGAGCTTAGTTAAGAATGAAATGTAAGAGTCTTAGGATTCCACAACACCCTTGAATAACAACAACACACATGATCCACCAAACACAAAATATGTGAAGATAGGGAAACTGTAACATCCTTAGAGATCAATAGTAAACAAGCCACAAAAGGAGTAAGAAGACCATCCGAATTCAACTTATCCAAAACAAACACTTCAAGCACACCAAGATTTATTATGCCATAGCAAGAAGAAAGCCACTTCAAAATAGGGCAGGGCCAATTCCACCACCAAAGGAACATGCTCAAGAAACCCCTATCATCACAATACTATGAAAGTGACACTCGAGGAAAAGTCAAAACACACACTAGGAAACCCTGACCATAAATGGAAACCTTAGCTCAAAAAAAGCAAAAAACCACATACATCAACAAACCACTACTTTACTAATGTCCCTAACACAAATTTGGAAAATATGAAAGTTGGGTTGCAAATTTAAATAGAGGCTCAACCAGCCAATGTTGGAAAAGAGTAAAGCAAAATCAAACACAAAAGAAGTGAACCCAATAGCCAAATACACATTAAACCCTAGCCTCATATAAAGGACACAAAAAGGGGAGATGAGTAGTAAAACAACTAAATCCATCATGAAACCAAGACTGAGGAGCACAAATGGTCTAAAAATCAACCAACCACTAGAAAAAACCTCATAGAATAGAGCTCTAACCATAAAGAGGCCAAGAGCACCACAAGCACATGAGGGCCTATGAGAAAAGCCAACAATCTATAACCAAAAAGTGAGGACAAGAACATGGGAGATGAGAAAGACTGAGATACACAAACAGTCCAACAAACATGCATCCACTAGAAAAAGTAGAAAAGATAGACTATCAAACAAACAACTTATGCAAGAAGCTAGAGCCAAGCCAAGGACAAGCAAAAAATTATATGTAGGAAAAAGAAGGAAATAAGCTCAACGTGAAAGCCAAAACTTTGATGTAAAATTCGAGAAGGGATTTACAAAACATAGAGAACCCAAACCCACAACAGAATTGAAGACCGCTAGGGATACAAAGCAAACGACAAGCAGGAACAAATAATGGAAGGAACAAAGAAGCACCATGGGTACAAAGAGACTCTGCAACCTTCAAGTGAGACAAAGCAGGAGCACCCTCCAAGAGTAATATACACAAAATAGTAGAGAAACTCCTAAGACAAGAAAGATTAAATAAACTTCCCAAGAAACCCAAAATTTTCCCCAACTTGGAGTAGCCATACCCAATCAGGGGGGCAAAGACTAGCAAAGAGAAACATGACCCAACAACAACCAAAACAAGCCTAACAAGGTCAAGGAGAAGCCACAAGTGCCTTTTCTCAAAACCTAGCAAGAGGAAACACAAATAAAACCCAATAGAAACCTAGGAAAACCCATCCTCATCCTGTGAATCCCCACCACAATCACCTCCCCTTCAAAAAAAATCAAAATGGAATTGAATATTAATGTTATTACATTCTTCATAATATACATTAATATCGTTATTTAATTAAAAAGTACTTTAGGATTAAAAAAAATGGCAAATTAATATTAAATTAGTTGTACTAATATTAATTTAAATATATATTATAGATTTAATTACCAGTTTGAATATTACAAAAAACCCAAATTTAAAGATTAAACTTTCTTCACCATATAGATAAAAATAATTTAATTGATAAAAATTAATTACCATAGGATTAACAAAAGCCCCAAATGAATATTAAATTAATTGTATTAATATTAATTTAAATATATTAAATTTAATTGCTAGTTTGAATATTAAAAAAATCCCAAACTTAAAGATTTAACTTTCTTCAGCCACAAGAAAAAACTAATTTAATTGATTACTATTATTATTATATTCTTCATAACATATCATAATTTAAAAAATTAAAACTCCTTTGTAGATGCTAAAGTCGAGTGAAACATTCCTTTTGTAAAGGTTGCTTGCCCCTTTCACACTATTTCCAAAACCATTATATCAAGACAAGCCTTGTCGGGTCTGTCGGGGCCGCCTCATTTTGCGTGCCCCTCTTTTTTGACATTTTGCATCGTCGGTATTACCCTGAAGTTTCGTTCTAACATCGACCATGGTTTCCCTTTTTGTTTTTCCTGCCCTCCGGGGGCTTGTGCGTTCCTTGGGCCTTTAGCTCCCTGGGCCCCTTCGGGCCCGGGCCTCCGGGGTTCCCCTTTCGGGTTTCCCTACTGCATTTGCCGCTGCATTTCAGGCATCTTTCCGCCCCCCGGAACCCGCCCAGCCGTTTGCCGTTCGTTGTCCTCGCGGGTTTCCCGGCCGGTCTCTGCTCCTCCGGGCCCCGGGCGCCGGAAGTCCGAGTCCGGACTTCCGTCCCAGGTTCGCCGCCGCCGTTCACGAAAAAGAAAAATCTCACGACGGCGATCCTCCATCGGCCGCCCGTCCCTCGGGCCCCCAGGTCTTGTTCGCCGCCGCCGTCGCTGAAGTGCAAACCTAAGGCTCTTTGCGGCGAACTCCCGACAGCCGCCCGCCCTTCGGGTCCCTGTGTTTGGTTCGCCGCCGCTGTTGCAAGACAAAGTGCAAAATCTCATGGCGGCGAGCTCTTCACTGCACTCCACCATCCGGGGCCCGGCCATTCTGTCGCCGCCACCGTACGAAGTCACCAAATTCACTCGGCGGTCGTTGTTCTGCTGCCTCCCGCGTCCCGGATCCTGAAGCCTCGTCCGCCGCCGCCGACTCAAAATTTGAATCTTACCAACTTATGGCGCGATCGTACGAGCATTAATTGCGACCATTAATGACCGGTGGGGTATATAAACCGAGGCCCGCCACTATCATTTTAACTTGCGAATGTTAGCGGATTGGAGGAGCGACCGAGTTGGAGCCCACTGCAAATTGCACCATCGCGATCATCCGCCCCAGCATCATTCCGTCGACTCTGCCAGTGCATCCCATCATCGTCCCGCTTAGCGAGTTGGAGGTAGGCCATCCTCGTTCACTCTCCCGTTGTTTTCGATCATTTTGAGGATTTAAATGAATTGAGCAACCAAATTAAATTACATAAAATGAACATTCTCTGCGTTGCACCCCAAACCCATGTCCTTGAATTTTCCGCGGCCCGTCGGAATCGTCATTTTCGTCTCCCGGGGCTTGTCCTTGTCGCGGGTGTTCTTCGCACAGGGCGAAGAACGCCACCGGGCCCGAGACCCTCCGTCGCCGTCGGGATCCGAGCCATGAACCCCGCCGGCGGAGGTCAGCCCTTCCGGGCCCGGGCTGCGGCCTTGAATTTTCTGCCGTTTTTAGCATAGGGATCTTCCGGCTATCCCCTGTTTCCGCGTCCCCCAGACCCTTCGGGCCCCGCCGTCCGGAGTTCCATCCCCGGAACTCTGTGACGGTTCCGCCGCTGCTCATGGCGGAACCCTGCCGGCTTCCCGTCCTTCAGAGTCTGGGATATCCTTCGCCGCCACCGTCGCCCTAGCTTTGTTTGGATCACGGCGGCCTTCTCCGCGGATCCTTCCGGTCGCCGGGTTCTGGTCTCCCCGACGCCGCCACTGCTCAGATCATCGCAGAATCCTCGCGGCGGCCGTCATGCCCTGTCTTTCTGACCCCGGTTCCCGTGGTCCCTTTCGCCGCCGCCGTTTTGACCAGAGCAAACATCTTACGGCGGCCGTCGGGGCGCGTCGGCCCGCCTTCCGGGTCCCGGTCCATCCTTCGCCGCCGCTGTCGCTCGCGCGTTCGTTAAGTTCCCCGGCGGCCGCGCACCAACGATGCCTTGTGTCTCGGACCCCGGTTAACTCTTTACCGTTGCTCTATGAATCATTGGCAAGTAAGTTCTGCGGCTTGTTCCTCATACCGTCCCGCCTTTCGGGCCCCGGTAGTCCGCTCGCCAACACCGTTCGAAGCAATCGAAATTATACGGCGGCCATTGTTCCGCAGCCTCCCGGCTTCCGGGTCCCGGTGCCCCGAATGCCGTCCTTTATGAAACCGATAAACTAAACCTAATGTGGCCATCCCTTTTACCTCCCGGGCTCCGGCCTCCGGACTTCCGCCCGATGCCCACCGCCAGCTCCCTTCGCCTGACTGCCTTCCGGCCTGAAACCTCCGGAGCTCCTCAAATCGATCCAAATCAATCCCAATTGAAAATCTAACTTCGACCCACATCCTAAAACATGCCGTTCTTCATCATGGACCCCTTAAAACATGAAAATTTGGCCAGTGGATGTCTCCGGGAGCTTTCGCTTGTGCTTTCCCTTCCTGACAGCATTCCTGCCAGGGAAGTCTGGTCCTCCAGGCCCGGATTGCTCAGTTGCTCTAAAATGAAATCGATATCATCTGAGGATTAAACTTATGATGTATTTAAATGATTATTTAGATGATATGCTCAATACGAGCTAACATTAAGCTTTTTTTTGGTGTTTTGTTGTGCTGACTTCGCCCTTTGCTTGTAGGATATATGGAATCGGCCGCGGGAACTTCAGGGGCCTCTACCGAAAAGGACAAGGGTAAGAAATCTGGAAGAGCCATTCATGGGAAAGAAGACAAAGACCAGATGAAATTTCAATTCCAAGGTGAACCGCTCCAGTCAAAAGTCTTGACTGACTAGAGGGAGATATCGGACACTAATATCGGCCAGGTGGACATTGACGAGCTCACCCAAAGGGTCAAGATCGACCCTAAGACGAAGAATGCCCGGATGATACGCCAAAGTGGAATCGCAAAGGCTGCTAGCTTTCCTCCGTCTCTAATAGCACCAGAGTTGGTAATGGCTTGCCGAGAAGCCTACCAAACATATACCAGAACCATCGTAGACAAGGAGGGGAATATCCTCGCATACATGTCTCCGGAGGGAATTGCAAGAACTTTCCACATTCCCACATTCCCACACATGCAGATCCCCACGATGGAGCAGTGCCAGGCATTGAGATGCAAAATCCTCGAGGTAGACAAGCTCTAGGTCGTAATCCTTAAGCATATTGAACACGCAGCCTCTGAGGAGCAACCAGACAGCCCAGCCAAGGAAGAAGACCTCCCAGAAAGGTAGCTACAGCCAAAGAAACAACAATCAGCTACAGGACGAAAATGCAAATAGTGTCATCCACTAGATGACAAAATAGGGAAAAGACAAAGGATGTTTTTTAATTGTAAATCTATTTGGGGGTAGGTGAAACCCTAATTTGTAATGAATCATGGCCACACAATGGAAATGAATCTTGGCCATTCATTTGATTTTGGAAAAGCTATAAATAGAGCACTCCTCTCATTTGCAAAGAGAGAGTTGAGTTGTTGTAAAGACATGCTGCTGAAATATATGAGAAATAGCATTGACTTGGTGCATTTTCCTTGTTTTCTCTCATGTTAATTGATTCATTTCTCCAATATTAGATGTTTAACTTGGATCTATTTGCTGTTTAGTTAGCTGTTCATGCTATTTGATAATCTTAGGAATGCTGTTGGCTGTTCATGAAAATTCCTGCTTTGTTGATAACTCCTTAGTCCATACTTTTTGCTGTTTGCTGAAGGTAGACAGCTTTGCAAAGTTAGCCTGGACCTGATTTAAGCTGCCTCAAACACTTATCTTTAGTTCATGCATGTATGTGGTGGATGAAGGATAAAAATCTGTAGCCCTTAGAAGATTGCACGATTCCCATGATACTGTGAAATCCCTGGCTAAGTGGGATATTGTTTTGAAGGAATTGTCCATTGCAGGGACTCCATTATCACTGTTCGCAGCAAGCTTTAGGCTTAGGAACTTTCCTTCCCCTTCGCTCTTTTTTCACTTTCTTTAGAAATTAAACAACACCAAGGTTTATTATACCTCATAAAGCTGAATCTAACAACTAAATGGAGTTCGAGATTGCTATTTGAACCTACAGCCAACACCCAACTTCTTTCATGCTAAGAACTCCCCATTTGAAGATCCTACTTCGTGTTTCACATCCACACTTTGTATTCCCGTAAGGCCACCTTGTGATTCCAGCAAATCACATCAACTACTGAGGTATCTAAGCACTGTCATGACCTGACACCCGAGAGACCTTGGGATAGTGTTCTGCAACTCGATTGTGGGAGATTGTCTTTCAAGAGAGGTAGTGCATCTACGCATTGTCTGTGTTGAGAAGTGCATAAAAACACCATCAACAGTAACTTGTAAGATTAATTTCTAAGTATAAGTCCTTGCAACCCTTTTTTTTCTTTATCACTAGGATCTAATAGTACATATGGCTTAGTGGAGTTTAAAAAATAACTTAGATAACTATCAGAATGTGATGGATAAATTCTTATTAGTTAATACCCTTGATAGAATGGATTTCTATTTGATAAGTGATGTCAAGCATGTGATCAAAGTCTATTTGAAGAAGGTTTTTATTTAAACAAATCATCATTTTTTAATTTATAATTCAATAAAAAAAATTGATATTAGTTCACTAAACCATTCAAACAAGTGCATTTTTAAATGCATGTATGTTGTTGACTATAGTTGTCTACATTATTTTGTATTACCCTACATGTTAAACATGTGATTTTTTTTATTAAGGTTAAAAAGGTTTTGAAGCAACCTAAAACCCTTTACAAGTAGGTTTTGAAGAGTCCTAAAACCTTATCATAACACAGGATGTTACCAAAAAGTATAACAAATCCAACTAGTAGCTTAACAAAAGTAGTCAAGAGAGAAAGACTAAGAAAAGAAAACTACACCAAAAAAGTTTTGAAGGGTCCCAAAAACCAATTTACAACCAAGTTTTATAGGGACCCAAAACCCTATTAGAACAAAGAACATTTCGTAAGATAATTTTGGCCAAGTAGCAACAAGATCACAACATTTTTTCATTGCCTTAAGAAAGAAATATAGGATCCCATCACCATTCTCGACCTCCACCTCAATAGGAGGGAAGAGTATAGAACAAAAAAAGGGAAACAACTCCCTAGCATCAAAACCATCTCATCTGCTTAAAAATTCTCCACCTCAATAAGAGAATGCAACACTTCTATAGGAAGAGCAGACAAAGACTCCACATTCTCTCAATAGGATGGGTCTACACCTCAAATGGAAAATAATAATTGAGGAAGTAGGAAGAGAGAAAACACAACAGAGGAAGGAGTAGTAAAGGTTCCCTTTAACAACAAAATTAATTTGGTCAACATAAAAAACTTTAATCACCACCTAGTCATCAACACCAGACAAGAAACAAAGGAAGCAAATCCCCCTTTAGATAGATTTAACCTTTGAATCCTCAAGGTATGAGATTCAACAATAAAAATGAAAAATGGCAGATGTAAAGCTCCACTAACTCCAACACACCTCAGATGTTGCAGGAAGAAATACTAAGATAAGATGACATACTTCAAAAGGAAAATCCAAAACTAGAGAGAAAAATACACTAGATAGTTTACGAACCCCATAGCCAACAAAGCCCCCACAAACCTGAGGCCAATACATAAGTGGATAAGCTACAACCAAATAAAGAGAAGAGTTAACCATATCTCAAGCTTAAATAATATAAAAACTCCCCTAGCTAAGCTAGGAAGGCACCAAAGAAAGCGACCATATATCTCAGAGACTCCACCACAACCACCTAGTTGCACCCAATAAGGCCTCTCAACCACTGCAGAAGGAAACAGAGAACCAAAACCATCTACCTCATCCTGTAAAATTTCCTCCTCCACTTTTGCAAGAATGAAAGAAACCAAAATAACACAGTCACTCCTCTGAAACAGTAAAGAATGACAATTATCAACCACAGGAATCAACAAGAAAGACTTAGTGATCAACCAATAAATGCCATTCAACCCATCAACAACTCCAAAACATAGCACCAAAGAGCTTGTAAAGCCAACAAAAAGGCTTCCATTGAAGGAATCCAACTCTGCCCACCACAAACATCTGACCATAGCAACAACACACAAAAAGGGACCTCCATCTACATTAGAATCTTCCTCAGACAACCTCTATAGAGGATTTCAAATTTCCCCCATCCTCTTCCCACTCTTTGTCTTCTACCTCTCCATCATAAATATTTTTAAGCTATCAAAATTTCTCTATACTTTTGGTTGGTCACTATTTAGGATTCCTCAAATTAGTTATTGATAATGGGAAAGTGAAGAAAAAGAGTAGAGTAAAAGAAACAAGGAAAAATGAGACACAATAAAATGGGGTGACAATAGGTGCAACTATACCAACCTTATTTTTATGATTCTTGCCATAGATTGTGTATGTCTCATCATTAAAGACCAATTTGTCATTCTTTTCACACAATCATCCAACACTTAGTGAAATCTTTAATAACATTGAAGTGTAATAAATTTCATCAATATTTTTCTTTCCCTCTCTAGTATTCACCTTTATAGCTACATTTGAATCAACTTCCAAGTATTTTTTTATCACCAAAATTTATCTTGGTCTTGAAACTTTTATCATATAAAATATCTCATTATTCCATAACCTATGATTAGAAAATTTTGAATCTAAATACCAATATATTTCACAAAAATTACTATAAATAAAAAGAGAAAAATAATAAGATATAAGATCTAAAACATAGAAAAATAGGGTAAGGTTCAAACACAGGTTTTTATACTAAATTTGCAATATTTCACAAAACTTACTATAAATAAAAAGAGAAAAATGGGGTGAATGAACCTACCTATTCTTCTCAATGATATTCCTCAAGTTAAAATATAGTTCCAACCCTTTAGTGAGTGAATTCTTTGAGGAATCTTGCAATTTCCTTTATTTGTGTATGTAGACTAAACAACTCTTTTGGGAGAGACACTAAAAAAGTAAATCAACTTAAATCTAAAATGACCAACTCTAATTACTTCAAACATAGATCTACTAGACACAATTTATTTCACACAAATTAGATGAGTGGAGGACACTTAAAACTAATCTCAAAAATAGTCGCAAAGTGTCATGTTCTTGCCCAAAGTGTCTTGACAAGAATGACTGAATATGGATTATGGGAGAAAGATTTAAAATACTAAATTTAATCATTTAAGATATGTAAAAAATGGTTTTGTAGATGAAACATAATACTAACATAAACAATAAAGCTTCTGGTAGATCCAGGAATGTAAAATGTTGTGTACCTCTCAAAAAACACTATTTTTAGAAGTTGTTTGAGGAATCATTTGACCTATGGAAAATGGGTCCATTGTAGGGATTTTCAAAATTGGTTTATGGGTCCTCTGCTCCTATGTCTATACTTCCATATTCTTTGGGTTTCATATTCAAACAATCAAAAATTAATTTAGGATCCGAGTTTTCATGGGATGAAAACAAAGGTGACAACAAATGCAACTTTGACAAATTCTTCAATTTTTCTCTTCAAAGAGTCTTCAAGATTTCTTCTACCTAAATCTACAATCACAAATCAAGAGGGGAAAAGGTTTTTTTTTTGGTGAATGTGTTTTTCCTTGGTCAAACCCTATTTTGGTAATCAAACCTTGAAATGAAATTAAACATGAAAGAGGGAATGAAGAATGAACAAATCTATGTTACCATTCAACAAACCCTTTCATAAACCTTGGAGTGTAGATCTGTAACTTGCATGAAATTGTTTCAATGGTGTGGATCTTGAATAAATCATGACTTGAAATAATTCTTTGAATGCTTGAATGGATCATGAAACTTGCATCATCCTATTAGCTACAATAGCATCCATGATGCAAGAAGACTTTGACATGACAATTGGATCTTGATTGTTGCAATAAATATTCAATTAATTTTCCTTTGAAAATGCTCTTGATCATCAAATTTACTATAGTAATGCTCACTTAAAAATTGCTAGGTGAAACATAGTGAAATAACCTTATATTTATAGATATGTAGCATTGATTTCCCAAAATTCAAATATCACAAGCTGATTTTGAAATATACATTTGAATATGTTAAAATACTACCAAAAACATAATTTGAATTTAGGTCCTACATCTAATGGAGGACCTATTCACCCATGGGTGAATGGATCCTCGGTCCCTAAACCTAGGACACACATTGCTCAAGCTAAAGTGTTATGTTAAGCCATTAATGAATGTTGGGTTTCCTCTTCGGAAAATGTAATAAAATGGGATTGGTAAATGAATTAAATGGCTTATTAAGGCATAATTAAGCTCTATTAATTAAAGGAGACTTAAATAAGTGTGAAATTGTAAATAAATACATTTTGCAATACACAAAGAAAGCACAATTAAGTACATTTTAATTAAGGGGGTCCAAATAAGAGTGAAATTTTACAACACTAAATTAAGGCATTATTAAGTTCATTTTAATTAGGAAGGCACAAACAAGTGAGAAAATATATATAGGGATACATTTTTCTATACTACATTTAGCCCCCACTTTAGTGAGAGGAGGAGTACAAGTGCAAACTCACACTAAAGTAGACAAATATATGTAAAGAGGGGTCTAAGTGCACCAATGCTTATGGGATAGGATGAAAAAGATCAAGGAGGTTGTCCAAGACCCTAGGACCAAGATCCTACGTCAAACATGTCTAAGAGAGGGCTTGGAGGAGAAGTTTTGGGCTAAGGCTATATCTACTGCATGTTACCTAATTAATCGTTCTCCAAATTCTGCTCTTGTTGAGAAAACACCTTTGGAAGCATGGTCTGGTAAGAAGCCCTCTCTTAGACATGTTTGTGTTTTTGGCTGTGAGGCATATGCTCATGTGCCGGATGTGAAAAGATCTAAACTGGAGAACAAGGCTGTTAAATGTATTTTTATTGGCTATAGTGTTGTCATAAAAGGATACAAGCTTTGGAATCCTGATATAGAGAAGGTTGTATACAACAAAAGTGTAAGCTTTCGTGAGCTGAAACCTTCCACTTTGGTTCTGCAGTGAGAGACAAAGTAAGAAAACAATAAGGATGTAGCATTAATTGCTCCTACACCAGAGAAAGAGGAATTGAAAATTCAAAATGTACCTAAAACTGAGGAGAGCTCAAGTAGTTCTAATAGTTCTAAAGAAGAAGAAGAACCTTAGCCTCAGCCTCAGCAAGTGAGGAGGTCAACCCGTGGAAGAAAACAACCAGATAGGTATGGGTTCTCTTTGATTGATTATACTTGTGCCTATTCTTTAATTTTTAGCACTGATGAGCCTAGGACTATAAAGGAGGCATTTAAAATGTCTAATTCAGACTCTTGGTTGGAAGCTATGAATGAAGAGATGGCATCACTAGAAAAGAATGAAACCTAGAGTTGGGTGCCCTTGCCTAAAGGTAGAAAGGTTGTTGGCTGCAAATGGGTATTTAAGAAGAAAATTGGTCTGGATGGCAGTGTAGAAAAGTACAAGGCGAGACTGGTTGCAAAGGGTTATTTGCAGGTAGAGGGAATCGATTATGGAGAAATATTTTCTCCTGTAGCAAAGCTGACATCCATCAAATTTCTTTTGTCACTTGCAACAGCGTATGACTTAGAGGTTGAACAGATGGATGTGAAGACAACATTTCTTCATGGTGATCTTGAAGAAGAAATCTATATGTCCCAGCCTGAGCACTTTGTTGAGAAAGGAAAAGAAAAATTGGTATGCAAATTAAAGAAGTCTTTGTATGGGTTAAAGCAGTCACCTAGAATGTGGTACCAGAAATTTGATACTTTTGTATTGTCCTTGGGATTTGTGAGATCAAAATCTAATCACTACGTATATTATAAAGCTGAAAGTGATCGAGTACTTGTTATTGCTCTCTATGTTGATGATATGTTGTTCATAGGAAATAGTAAGCTAATGATTTATGATCTTAAGTCTCAGTTGTTTGCTAAGTTCGAAATGAAGGATCTTGGTGCAGCAAGGTATATTCTGGGGATGGAGATAACCAGGGACAGGAAGAATAGAAAACTATGGTTTAGTCAGAGTAAGTATATCAGGACTGTTCTTGAGAGATTTTGTATGAATGATTGCAAACAGCTAGTGGTTCCAGTCTTGCAGGGAACGAAGCTATCTGTTGAGGACTGTCCAAAATCTCCTACTGAGAGGAGGACATGACCAATGTACCCTATGCTAGTGTGGTTGGCAGTCTCATGTATGCAATGGTCTGTACAAGGCTAGACATTACCCAAGTAGTGGGAGTTCTTAGTCTATTTATGGCTAATCCAGGAAGAACGCATTGGGATGCTGTGAAGAGAGTGTTTAGATATTTGAAGGGAACTTTAGATTTTGATTTGTGTTACCATGGGGACTTGGTTGAATCACAGAGGACTCTCAGCATTCGTGGATATGTAGATTCTGATTGGGTAGGGGACATTGACAGCAGGAGGTCCACCAGTGGATATATTTTCATGTTGAATGGTGGTGCAGTGAGTTGGATGAGTAAGCGGCAGGCTGTAATCGCTTTGTCCACTACGGAGGCTAAATACATGGAAGCTACTCATGCTTGTAAAAAATTAGTTTGGTTGAAACATTTGTGTTCTAACATTGGTTTTGATGTAGGGGAAATAACTAATTTCTGTTACAGTCAGAGTGCAATTTGTCTAGCAAAGAATCCAACTTTCCATGCCAGGACAAAACATATTGATGTACATTACCACTTTGTACAAGATATGGTGGAGGATGGAAAGGTCAGTTTGGAGAAGGTTGATACTCTGGAGAATGTTGTAGATTCATTGATGAAGCCACTGAGCACAGACAAGTTCAGGTGGTGTGCCAGTTCGATGGGCCTTAGTTCCCATGATTTTTAGTAATTTATGTTGTGCTCTGGAGGTGCCTATGTGATCTTCTTCAAGTGGGAGATTTTTGGAAAAATATGTGCCTCAATCATCACAGGCTAAAACATCTGTTGGAGCCAAGTCAGTGTGACAGTTCTTATGTCTGACCGGCTAGTAGTTTGGAACATCATGTTTTGTATAGGTCACTATGACCTAGTAATTGTCTCGCCGAAGGATCATGTCACTATGACAGGTTGCTTTTGGTGTGACCTCTTAGCGCCTATGAAGATCTCTGGCCGATAGGCCATTCAATCATATATCGGGAAGACCTCTGGCCAAAGGCTTTGTTCAGTAAGATGTCTTAGCGAATAGTTAAAGTCTTGCCGACAAGAATGCATTTGGGTTCATTGGAGTAACAACGATAGTTTCGATAAGAAGTCCCAGTGACTTTGGTGAGTCTCGCCGATGATGAGAGGTCTTCAGTGTAACATTTATGTGTTCGATAAGAACTCTTGGCGAAGGTGTTAAGTCTCACTGACTAATGGATGTTTCGATGTAACGTAAGGAGACTCGGTGGAAGGACTTGGCGAGTGGTATGTCTTGCCAACTATTCTTTGGAGCTCGATATAACATATGACTTCGGTATAACCTATGGT
The DNA here is from genome assembly GCA_007258455.2 of Sequoia sempervirens. Lineage (NCBI taxonomy): Eukaryota > Viridiplantae > Streptophyta > Pinopsida > Cupressales > Cupressaceae > Sequoia > Sequoia sempervirens. The sequence continues at coordinate 68,717 of VDFB02275919.1, read as the reverse complement.
GACTCGGTATGATGTCTCGGCGAAAGCTGATTGTTTGGCCGATGAGAACCCTCACATCTATGTGACTTGTGGAGCTTTGGTATGACGTCTCAGTGAAAGTGATATGTCTTGGCGACATGGCAAAAGATGAGCGATAGTCTCCTGAGCTCAGTGTAACAAAAGAAGGCTCGTTGGGATGTCTTGGTGAGAGCAATAGTCTTGCTGAAAGGAAAACTGAAGCCGATACAAGTTGTAAGCTCTATGTAACATCCTAGTGATAACGATAACTCTTGGCAACATCGATATGAAGCTTTTGGGCATCGGGGAGACACTGGTAGTGTCTCACCAAGATTCCAACAAAGCTTGAATCTCTTTTGACCGTTTGACCATCCTATGTGGAGTCTCATGGACCAATAGGAGAAGTCGAATCTGAATAGTTGAAAGATTGTTCGTTGTGACAGTTCTGTGAGGAAGCTCGACGGACATGGAACGACATGGATATACTGTGTGATTGCAGATTATGATCGGTTGGTTGGATCGACAGATTGCTGGGTGGTTGTATGATCAGTAAATGTAATCTAATCTGTAATAACTGTAATTTGAAGGTTCCTGTACAAGATTGTTCATGGTGAATGTTGTTGTAAACAGACACTAGAAAGATAAGTCTGACAGTTGTATGTAATCTCCATTACTGTAATAGAAAGTGATTTGCTCTTGGTGTGGTGGGTTTTTCTCCCATAAGGGTTTTCCCATGTATATCTGGTGTTCATGTGTGATTATCAAATACTCTGTTTCTGTTATTTACTTCATAGAGCATCTTAGTTGAACTGTAATTGAAAAATTAAAAGTCTATCTAAATTCTTCTCTGAGGTATTGACATTAGGAGAATTCTTTCCGCATCTGATTTTCCTTACAATTCTCTCTCCATAGAATTTCAAAGAGATGGATTGTGATATATAGAGGTAGAGAGGGATATATATAAATAGATGGAGGGAGAGATTGAGTAAATAAGAAATAGATAGAGATAATGTGATATAAATAGAGAGGGAGAGGGAGATATGGGAAGATAGATCTATAGAGGGGGAAAGAGAGAGCTAAAGGAGGTGATAGAGATAATTAATAAAGAGGGAGAGAGATAGAGAGGGGGAAATATAGAGATAGATATAGAGATAGGAATGGAGAAACAATGATTGTGTATGTGTGAGTGAGTGAAAGATATATAGAGATAGAGATAGGGAAGGAGAAATGAGTGTGTGTGTTTGAGTGAGAGATATTTAGATAGATATAGAGAGGAAGAGATAAATATAAATAGATAGAGAGGGAGGGAGAGTGAGAAAAATAAAGAGAGAATAGACAATTTTAGAGATATAGAAAGAGAGTGATAGGGATAGAGATATATATATTATTATAATTTATTTTAGTTTCAATTGTAATCTTAGTAAGTTTTGATTGGAAATAAAGATTTGTAATATTTTGGATTTATTTAAACTAAAAAAACTAATTTAATTGAATACTAATGTTTTTTTATTAAGAAAGTAGGGTTAAAGGGCCCTAACCCTATACAACAAGAAGAAAAATGTCTCACATCCAATATAACAACCAAAAATTTGAGATAGAATAGGCTCCAAGCCAACAAAACAAGCCTAAAGGCCACCCACAAAGCTAAAAATACTAGCAACCCAACCACAACAAGCTGTAATCTAGTAGCCAACAACAACAGCCATCCCAAGGGTGGACAAGACTATCCAACCATCAACCCATTACATGAAAGTTTCAAAGGGATTTTAAACCCACAATGGGACCTAAAATCCAATGCAACCACAAGTAAAATAGGCCTCGTGGCAAGTTAAATAGATCAATAGGCCACCCACAAAGCTGTAACGCAACAATCTTCAACAACAACCACCCTAAGGGTGGAAAAGATAACTCATACTCCTATACATGCAATATTAATGGGACTCAAAACCCCATCCACCAAAAGATTAACATTTATAGTAGAGTCAATGCCATCAACATTTCTTAAGACATCCATCTTACAACAAACCTATCGCATAGATAAATAAATTTTAGAGCCAAAAACAACAACAATACTAATAGGGCATAGAACATCCATCAACCAACTTACCTTTCCACCTCTGTAGGATAAGTCATTAAGATTGCCTTGGCCACAACAACAAAAACTCTCTAGCATATCCGAACTCCACCTCTATAGGAGTGGCCTTCGTCTCAATGGGATCTGCAAGGGAGAAAACCTACTAAAAAATCATGAGCAACCCATTGCACTCTTAGAACCTATCTCCACCTCAATAGGAGACAAAAACTATAGAGCAAGGAAGATCGCAAAAATTTCAAGTCGAGAGAGAAAACTTGGCAACCATGGCCAATAGAAGCACTTGGAATATCATAAAGAACCTTGGATGGAGCTTAGCTAAGAATGAAATGTAAGAGTCTTAGGATTCCACAACACCCTTGAATAACAACAACACACCATGATCCACCAAACACAAAATATGTGAAGATAGGGAAACTGTAACATCCTTAGAGATCAATAGTAAACAAGCCACAAAAGGAGTAAGAAGACCATCCGAATTCAACTTATCCAAAACAAACACTTCAAGCACACCAAGATTTATTATGCCATAGCAAGAAGAAAGCCACTTCAAAATAGGGCAGGGCCAATTCCACCACCAAAGGAACATGCTCAAGAAACCCCTATCAACACAAATACTATGAAAGTAATCACACTCGAGACCAAATCAATAAGAACACACCACTAGGAAACCCTGAGCACCAAATGGAATTAACCTTAGCTCAAACAAAGAAGCAAAAAACCACATACATCAACAAACCACTACTTTACTAATGTCCCTAACACAAATTTAGAAAATATGAAAGTTGGGTTGCAAATTTAAATAGAGGCTCAACCAGCCAATGTTGGAAAAGAGTAAAGCAAAATCAAACACAAAAGAAGTGAACCCAATAGCCAAATACACATTAGACCCTAGCCTCATATAAAGGACACAAAAAGGGGAGATGAGTAGTAAAACAAGTAAATCCATCATGAAACCAAGACTGAGGAGCACAAATGGTCTAAAAATCAACCAACCACTAGAAAAAACCTCATAGAATAGAGCTCTAACCATAAAGAGGCCAAGAGCACCACAAGCACATGAGGGCCTATGAGAAAATCCAACAATCTATAACCAAAAAGTGAGGACAAGAACATGGGAGATGAGAAAGACTGAGATACACAAACAGTCCAACAAACATGCATCCACTAGAAAAAGTAGAAAAGATAGACTATCAAACAAACAACTTATGCAAGAAGCTAGAGCCAAGCCAAGGACAAGCAAAAAATTATATGTAGGAAAAAGAAGGAAATAAGCTCAACGTGAAAGCCAAAACTTTGATGTAAAATTCCAGAAGGGATTTACAAAACATAGAGAACCCAAACCCACAACAGAATTGAAGACCGCTAGGGATACAAAGCAAACGACAAGCAGGAACAAATAATGGAAGGAACAAAGAAGCACCATGGGTACAAAGAGACTCTGCAACCTTCAAGTGAGACAAAGCAGGAGCACCCTCCAAGAGTAATATACACAAAATAGTAGAGAAACTCCTGAGACAAGAAAGATTAAATAAACTTCCCAAGAAACCCAAAATTTTCCCCAACTTGGAGTAGCCATACCCAATCAGGGGGGCAAAGACTAGCAAAGAGAAACATGACCCAACAACAACCAAAACAACCCTAACAAGGTCAAGGAGAAGCCACAAGCGCCTTTTCTCAAAACCTAGCAAGAGGAAACACAAATAAAACCCAACAGAAACCTAGGAAAACCCATCCTCATCCTGTGAATCCCCACCACAATCACCTCCCCTTCAAAAAAAATCAAAATGGAATTGAATATTAATGTTATTACATTCTTCATAATATACATTAATATCGTTATTTAATTAAAAAGTACTTTAGCATTAAAAAAAATGGCAAATTAATATTAAATTAGTTGTACTAATATTAATTTAAATATATATTATAGATTTAATTACTAGTTTGAATATTACAAAAAACCCAAATTTAAAGATTAAACTTTCTTCACCATATAGATAAAAATAATTTAATTGATAAAAATTAATTACCATAGGATTAACAAAAGCCCCAAATGAATATTAAATTAATTGTATTAATATTAGTTTAAATATATTAAATTTAATTGGTAGTTTGAATATTAAAAAATTCCCAAACTTAAAGATTTAACTTTCTTCAGCCACAAGAAAAAACTAATTTAATTGATTACTATTATTATTATGTTCTTCATAACATATCATAATTTAAAAAATTAAAACTCCTCCATTTGTAGATGCTAAAGTCGAGTGAAACATTCCTTTTGTAAAGGTTGCTTGCCCCCTTTCATACTATTTCAACACACCCAAAATTTTCATTGTTATGGTAATAAGCCTTCCATGTTGTTTCCCATTGCCCTGTACTGTCTGTGAAAGGAGACGATGTGTATTATGAACACACCAAAAAGAAAATAAAATACTAATACATAAATTCACTAATTAAATAAATGAATGCATTATAGTAATAGAAAATAACAGTTGTTAAAAAAATTCAAATAGTTTTTTTAAAGACTGAAGGTTGATCCGGTATTTGTCCCCCTAAAAACTGTAGTGTGCTGGTAAACTTTTTTCAGGTGACCAATGGTACTAGAAAGAAAGAAAAATATAGTGGAATCACATACTACCATATGAACTCAGAAGCTGGCTGCAATGAGTGAAAATAAGAAATTATAAAAAAAAAAACATATATACGCATTACCTGAAACTGAATCAACAAACTCTCCATTGATGAAGAGTTTTGTGTATTTCAATTACTAGTAGATTATCTCTCATAATCCCCAATACCCATATTAACATGAAGCACAAAACTGGCCATACATGAATGAATGAGCCAACAAACATTACATACACCATAATTTTCAGACACAAAGAAAGCTGTAATATTCTTGGATGGATTAGCCCATTTCAAGCCATTGCCATCCTTTAATACCCACTTGGAGGTTATGATTCCTGGCCTGGTTTACAGATGGGATGCTCATATTTCAAAAATACCCACAAGCTCCTTTGGGTTATTGCAATTGGCATACTTGAATTTACAGTTTATTTTGCTTTATCTCAATCCTTGCAGTGCACACATCCGCCAGAAGTTGAGGAGTTTGTGCAGCTCACACAGATTTTGGGCTTATGACACCCACTCAAATAAGTGGATGCAGTTGGAATTTCCCTTTGATTTATTGATCTGTAACAATGGCAACTGCTCCAAAATTGGAACCATTTAAAGACCTCAATCAGGATAACAAAAACAGCAGCCACCCACATGACTATAATCCAAATTCTAGGGAAGAGCAACAATTTGATGTAGGCTCAGATGATGGGGCTAATTTATTGGTTGAAGAGGAATTGGGTCATCCTCTTGTTGTTAGGAAGAGGTTGTCCCTAACAGTAATGTCAGAGACCTCAGTCTGGATTACAGTTGAAAGTGGATCGATTTATGAAAGGTTTTGGAATGGGATGAACTGGGTGATTGCTCCTTATGAACTATAACCCTCTGCAGGATATGCTATTTCGGTTTTTGCAGTCAATCACACATTTGTTGCCTTGTCTGAACCTGGAAATTTGTACCAGGTGAATAATAAGATGATATTTAGATGGGGCCGGGGCTCTTTCTCCGTGACTTTAATTCATTCAATCTTATATAGTACATAAAAGCTGTTGGCGTGGGTTAAGCAATCAAGTTAACAGATTTTCACCCAGGTGCAGAGAAATAATATTTTTCCTTTTCTGAAATACATTCATTGTATCTTAGGTAAACGTTTTGTTGATTTAATGTCCTCCTTCCAATTTGCTGCACAGAATAATATTTTTTAGACAAACAAAAGCAGAGAAATGGTACTAATAAGAAACAATACCGAAAAGTTGTCTGCCACTGGATGTAAACATTAACAGTATAGAGTGCACTCCCATATTCAGTCAATTCTTGTGCCAGCATATTGGACTGCCTATTTGAACATTTGATTTTATTTCTAATGATTTACAGGAATTGAGTGTTGCGAGAAATTGGCATATTTGGAATCAGTACAAATTTGGTGACTTATTTGACAACGATTTTACATCAGGTGAATGCAACTGCAGCTAAAAATGCAATTAGATTCTTGAACTCGAGACAAGAATTTTGCAGCCGTTCAACGAATACATGGTTTGCAAAATGCATCTGGACGTTTACAAGTGACAGGACGGTGTAGCTGTAGATGCATGGCCATGCGGAAACGGTGAGAGGAGGGACCCACGATATGCCAGTGAAAAGACGTGATAAATCAAAAAATGTGAACAGATAAAAGCAAAAGGACGAACGGCCAGATGGGTTTTCATGGTCGTCCATCTCTTATCCAGTACTGCAGGCGGTTGATGTTAAAGATACGCTGAACAGACTTCATAGAGGGAACGCCTTCGGCGTAAAAACCAAGCCACCACTCACGCTGCGTCGGACACTCTTCGCTATAAATTGCAATCATATTTAACCGTTAAAATGCAATTTGCAACCGCCCTTGAAAGATAACCATTTCTTCACTTTTGCTCACCAAACGGTAACACTAATCTCGAACTGTAGTCAAATTCTTCTCAAATCTAAAATAACAACAAATTCCCAGCGAATATATTGAAGGCAGGAGAGAATACGGTAACAATAAAACTTACCTCTCACGCTTTCTACTTGCGAATGCGAGGGCAATTAAAACCCGTTTTAAATCACTTTTTTAATACATAAATTATTAAAAATGGCATTGTTCGCTACAGGAGGAATTGAAGGATAAACAGAAGTTTCATTCTATTTTTGTGATTGTTCTTTCTTGCATTTGTCTCTAGTATTTAGATTTCTCAAGAAAACTAAGCTTCCGTTTCGTCATATGGCTGTAGCGAAGGGAACTACATCAATATTGAAGACAAGCAGGGAATGGAGGCGTACAAACTGGAAGCCAATCTTAGAGTAAAAGAATATATTAGAATGCATGTGTGGCAGGAAATTATTTCAACTATATGACTTCAGTATTTGCATTTAGTTTTGGTTTGGAAATGCAAATAGTGAAGCCCACATAGCTCAGATAGTTTTCTAGTTCCACTAAGCTACATGCATTCTAATATATGATTTTCCCTAAGGTTGACCTCCATTTTGTAATCCTCATTCTCTCATTATGTTCAATATTGAAGTAGCTCCATTTGGAAAACATCAAAATAGATCCCTTCACCTTCCGCTCTCCTCTACACTCAATGGAAGAATTAACCTGGGCAATAAAAAGAGAAAATTAAAGACTATTACTGTAATGCCAAAAAAAGGCTAAAAAGTCGTAATAGAAAGAGTTATTTACTCAAACAGCATTTTAAGTGAAGCTCATTTTACCATCCAAAGCAGAAGTCTGAAGCTCTCTTTAGAGAAAAACTAATTCATTACTTGAGATTAGAAGTCCGAAATTCCCTGTAGAGAAAACCTAATCCATCACAGTAAAATAAGACAATGATCATGAAAGAATAGTAGTTTTTACGCCTTGACAAAGGCTAATCTTTCAACTACAAATAATTTCTTGTTCTCCTCTTCTAAAAGCCTAGTACAGCGGATGAGTTTTGTTTCCTGGTCTATAACAAACCTCCTCTGTCAATGCAGAGAATAATTTCAAAGATTCTCTTCTTCTTCCTCCTATAGATAAGTTTTATAATGCAATGATTTTCTTATCAAATAAGAAAAATTATTAAAGAAATTCTATAAGTTAACTCCACAAAAATTCCAATCTGATGATGCAAACGACCCACAATGCAGAAATATGTTTCACCGTTTACATTTAGATAGCCATGTGTCGATTATTTGAAGATAATTGATGCTTGGCGGATCCCTATTTAGAAGAAGTTTGATTTGAAGAAGATCTTTATTATTTTCCTGCGTGGCTATTCTTAGCTGCTTGTTTTGTTTTTAAAGTAGTTTATTCTTTTAAAGTTGTTTTTTTCTTCTTTATTCAAATAAAGCATGCAACGCATGCTTTGCTTAGGAAAAAACTCAGCAATTTTCTGTTTTTATATGCTTTTCTTTGTGGGCAGCGGACTGTCTTAGATGCTACATCTTATCTTTTTATAAGCATTATCCTGTATTCTTTGTGCGTTGCAATAACAGAACAGTTCTGTTTTCAAAACAGAACACATAATTATATTTCTGATAAAAATAGAGCACTCTGTTATTTTAATGAATTCTTGGTATGGTTAATATAGTTTAATGTTAATTGATATTCAATTGCAGCTGTATGTAATTGTCTGGTTTCATTTGTTTTCTATTTGAGTTTATCAGCTGGCTGTGGGAAACAGGGGATTCTTTTTTGAATCTACATTTGGTATCAGAGCAGGTATTTTGTTTTGGGTTTAAGATCTAGTTGTTCGAATTTCGCCAAAGATTATCATGTCGAATTCTAACAGCTTGCCCATTCCAGAATTTGATGGAAATGAGTATGATTATTGGTGTATAAAAATGATGACTTTTTTAATAGGAAAAGACTTGTGGGAGATTGTTGAATCAGGTTACCAGGAGCCAGCTGATTGGAATGCCCTCCCAGTCAATGAAAGAACAGCAAGGAAAGAAGCTAAGAAGAAGAATTTTCAAGCATTGTTTCATATTCAAATAGCTCTAGACAAGAGTTTATTTCCAAGAATTGCAGGTGCAAAGACAGCTGAGGATGCCTGGAAGACTCTAAAAGAAGCTTACCAAGGCAGTGATCAGGTCCAAGTTGTTAAGTTACAGACATTGAAAAGAGAATTTGAGAATTTAAAAATGCAAGAAGGAGAAAGTGTGAGTGAGTATTGTGTCAGAGTAAAAGATGTGGTCAATAAGATGGCTACACTTGGAGAAACTGTGAACACAGAGGTTTTGATAAAAAAGGTGTTGAGATCTCTCACACCAAGATGGAATCACGTTGCCATAATAATGGAAGAAAGTAAGGATTTGACAACCCTTCAATTCGATCACCTTGTTGGATCGTTGATCTCACATGAAGAAAGATTAAAAGATTATTTTGGAGAAAGTATTGAGAAAGCCTTTTCCTCCAAAGTACAAATCACAAAGAATGATGATGGCAGCAGTAGTAGCAAAAGCAATCAAAGCCAAGGTAAAAGTCAAAATCAGAATAATTCAAGAGGTAGAGGCAGAAGTTTTTCAAGAGGAAGAGGTGGTTCAAGAGGCAGAGGTAGAGGAAGATTTGATAAAAGGAATGTTCAATGTTACCATTGTAATAGGTATGGACATTTTGAAAGAGAATGTAGACTAAAAGAAGGTAAGAATGTTAATTATGCTCAAGAAAGTTATGAAAATCCTCCAGATAATTTATTCTTATCTTATTCTAAAAGTGAAAATACTAGTAAAGATGTTTGGTACCTAGATTCTGGATGCTCTAACCATATGTCAGGAAATGGGAAGTTGTTTTCAACAAAGGATGAAAGTTTCAAGTCAAAGATTCAGCTCGGTGATGATAAATCATTGGTGGTCGCTGCAAAAGGTGCTATGGAGGTCCACACAAAAGAAGGTATGAAGAGTGTTAAAGATATTTATTACACTCCTGAGTTAAAACATAATTTGTTAAGTGTTGGACAATTATGTGAGAAGAACTACAGAGTTGTTTTTGAAAATAAGAAATGTACAATTTTTGATAAGAGTCAGGGAAACAGAGTAGTCACAGTTGTTCCTATGACGAAAAATAGGATGTTTCCATTGAGATTTGGTGAAAATAACAGCAGCCTTGCCAATATGGCATTTGAGGATACAAGTTGGCTATGGCATCTAAGGTATGGCCATTTAAACTTTCACAGTTTGAAGCTTTTGACCTCACAAGCATTAGTTGCTGGTTTGCCCAAGGTTGAAGAGCACAAGGAGGTTTGTGAAGGATGTGCAAAAGGAAAGCATGCAAGGGAAAGGTTTCCAAAAGGCACTGCATGGAGGGCCCATTACCCCCTTCAACTTGTTCATTCAGATATCTGTGGACCGATGCAAACAAAGAGTTTGGGTAAGTCATCATATTTTCTCACTTTTATTGATGATTACTCACGAAAATGTTGGGTATATTTTTTGAAGGCTAAGGATGAAGCCCTTGATACATTCAAGAGGTTTAAAGCACTTGTGGAAAATGAGAAAGGGTGCAAAATCAAATGTTTAAGAACTGATCGTGGAGGAGAATTTTGTTCAAGAGCCTTTCAAGATTATTGTGATATGAATGGCATCAAGAGGCAGCTCACCACTCCATACACACCTCAACAGAATGGGGTAGCTGAAAGGAAAAACCGCACTGTGGTAGAAATGGCAAGGAGCATGTTACAAACCAAGGGATTGAGTAACTCTTATTGGGGAGATGCAGTTGCTACAGCAGTGTATATTCTCAATCGAAGTCCCACTAGTGCACTTGAGAAGATGACTCCTTATGAAGCATGGTATGAGAAAAGGCCTAATGTTAATCATTTTAGAGTTTTTGGATGTTTAGCTTATGTTCATGTACCTGATCAGAATAGACAAAAGTTAGATGCTAAAAGTGAGTCATGTATTTTTGTTGGGTATAGTGAGGAAAGCAAAGCTTACAGGTTATATAATCCTCTCACTAATAAGCTTATTGTTTCAAGAGATGTGATTTTTGATGAAGGGGGAGTTTTTGGTCATCAAAAAGGCCAAATGGAGAAGTCAAAATCTGTTTTGAATGATGATATTGATCATGAGCAGCCCACTAATGTTGCTGTCCCAATTGCTATAAATCCACCAAGCAGCCCCTCATCTAATTCTTCAAGTCCATCTTCAACTCCAAGTTCTAGAAGGAAGGTAAAAAGTTTGAGTGATATTTATCAAAGGAGTGCCAATCAAGCACATGAAGAAAATCCAATAGGTGAGACAGTTAATTTTGCTTTATTTACCAAGGCTGATTTTGAACCATCATGTTTTGAAGAAGCATGTACTAATGAGGTTTGGATGCAAGCAATGCAAGAAGAGATGGATTCCATTCATAGGAATGATACTTGGGAGCTTACAGAGCTTCCACATGACAAGAAGAAGATTGGCACCAAATGGATCTACAAGACTAAGCATAACAGTGATGGAAGTGTTGAAAGGCATAAGGCAAGATTAGTTGCTAAAGGCTTCACACAGAAGTATGGGATTGACTATGAAGAGACGTTTGCACCAGTTGCAAGACAAGAGACCATTAGAATGCTGATTTCATTAGCAGCTCAAAAGAATTGGAGCATACAACATATGGATGTGAAAAGTGCCTTCTTGAATGGGTACTTAGAAGAGGAAGTATATGTGGAACAGCCACAAGGTTTTCAAGTGGAAGGAAAAGAGAATCATGTCTACAAATTGAAGAAGGCTTTGTATGGCCTCAAGCAAGCACCAAGGGCATGGTATGCAAGAATTGATGGATACTTTCAGGAGAATGGCTTCAAGAGAAGTAAGAGTGAACCTACCCTTTACTACAAACAAGAAGGTAATGATATTCTTATTATAAGTTTGTATGTTGATGATTTGTTGTATATGGGTAGCAGTTCTAAGATGAAAGATGAGTTCAAAATTGCTATGATGAAAGAATTTGAAATGAAAGATCTTGGTCTCATGAAATATTTTTTAGGAATGGAGGTTTATCAATGTAAAAATGAAATTTTCATTTGCCAAACCAAATATGCAAAAGATATGTTGAAGAAGTTTGACATGGTTGATTGTAAACCATACTCCACTCCAAGTGCTCATGGAGTTGTGTTGAGTAGGAATGATGGTGCTGAATTAGTTGATGAGACTGCTTACAGAAGTATTATTGGGAGTTTGATGTTTCTGACCCACACAAGACCTGATATAGCATATTCAGTTTCACTTGTTTCAAGGTATATGACAAATCCATCAGAAATACACATGAAGGCAGCTAAAAGAATTTTGAGGTATGTGAAAGGCACTCTAAATTATGGTATTCATTACTATTCTTCTAAAAGATTCAATCTTGTTGGCTTTAGTGATTCAGATTGGGGAGGTAGTATGGATGATCGTAAGTCTACATCTGGAAATTGTTTCTCTTTTGGTTCTGGTTTGATTACTTGGAGTTCCAAGAAACAAAGCATGGTTGCTCTCTCATCCACAGAAGCAGAGTATGTTGCAGTTACCTCACAGGTACACAAGCTCTTTGGCTTCGAAAAGTTTTAGAAGAAATTGGAGAGAAGCAGATTCAACCTACAGTGGTTTATTGTGACAATGTAAGTGCCATCAAGTTAGCAAAGAATCCGGTTCATCACAGTAGAACAAAGCATTTTGATTTGAAGTATCACTTCATCCGTGATTTAGTACAGAAGAAGGAAGTTGAATTGAAGCACATCAGCACTAAGGATCAGTTAGCAGATATCTTCACTAAAGGAGTTGCAACAAATCAGTTTTTGTCACTTCGAGATCAGATCGTGAGCCCTCTTAGCATCAAGGGGGAGTATGAAGATAATTGATGCTGACTTGGCGGATCCCTATTTAGAAGAAGTTTGATTTGAAGAAGATCTTTATTATTTTCCTGCGTGGCTATTCTTAGCTGCTTGTTTTGTTTTTAAAGTAGTTTATTCTTTTAAAGTTGTTTTTTTCTGCTTTATTCAAATAAAGCATGCAACGCATGCTTTGGTTAGAAAAAAACTAAGCAATTTTCTATTTTTATATGCTTTTCTTTGTGGGCAGCGGACTGTCTTAGATGCTGCATCTTATCTTTTTATAAGCATTATCCTGTATTCTTTGTGCGTTGCAATAACAGAACAGTTCTGTTTTCAAAACAGAACACATAATTATATTTCTGATAAAAATAGAGAACTCTGTTATTTTAATGAATTCTTGGTATGGTTAATATAGTTTAATGTTAATTGATATTCAATTGCAGCTGTATGTAATTTTCTGGTTTCATTTGTTTTCTATTTGAGTTTATCAGCTGGCTGTGGGAAACAGGGGATTCTTTTTTGAATCTACATTATTGTTGCCATGAATGTGGGAATACCTGGACCATACTCTTTAGTTCTTGACCCTATACAAAGTATATGTCAATCGTTACTGCACATACCTGCATTTTTTGTTACACAAAATCACACCCATTAATAAAATCCATTGTTTTAAATATAGAAAAACATTTAATTAGTCTAAAACTGCATTTTAGGTTTATTGTTTTACAATGTATTCCTAGAGAATCTGGTATTCTTAATCGTCAGATAATTAGCCGATAGGCTATTATAGGTGGGAAAACCACCGGAAATGTCTATTGTCTGATACCGGAAAATGTTTCAGGCCTTCCTCTGCCTGGTTGTGGGTATTCCACTTCCAGCGACTGTTGCGTACAATGATGATTGATCTGTTCAATTGACAGGAAAGGGGTCCCCTGTACTTTGGTCAAGCAGGAGAGGAAAGGTGTGCGATGGTAGGCATGGAAGAAACACTTACGTACACTATTCTTCCCATTGGACATTGTGGCATTTAATAAACGGATGGCGTCAACTAGATTTTGGCGTAGAAAATGTACACAAAATGCAGATTTTGGACGCTGCCTTATGTCACCAAGTATGGCTCTGGGTGTGCTTGTGTAGTTCCGCACCTTTCTTGGGGTCTCCGTTCTTGCCCTCCAATTTACTCGGCCACCAAAACTTCCCTGTTAGCAATAAATGTTAAGAAAACTTATATTTCTCTCACCTGGAGGCAAGGCGTTGTCGACATAGTTTGGATTGGAATTTGAAGTGAAGGGAAGAACAGAGACTGTTGCCAAAAGCCCTGTAGAGATTTCGAGTGGTTTAGTTTAAATTGTTGCTGAGCAATTTGGGTCAGTACCATCCTCCCAAATCTTGAAGCTTGAAGGCTCATCAGAATCTCACACTGACTTGAATTGATATTCTGTTTGGTTATGCTTGCAGTGGAGTGGAGGCATTGTAGCAGCTCTGCACGAGAGGCATTGAAGTGACACCCACCCGCGCTTCTTCCATTTGGACAAGCTCAACAATCAGTGAGCCTTCAATACCTGATTTATGTTTTACTTTTCTGGTTTTTTACTTTTCATTTTACCGGCTCTTTCCTTCTTTCTTCATCATGGCCGCCTGCTTAAACACAACATCATGCACTTTTTGCTTTGATGACAACATACGCCTTCCTGAACCGTCTATCACCAAACCAGCTAGGTCAGGGAATTACTTTTGCCCCTGCAATCGTAGATACCACATACCCACCCTGGTTGTAGTCAGATGCCTTGATATTCTGTTTGGTCTTCACCTCCGTTACCCTACTTTTCATGTTGTAAATATAGCACTCTAGACTGTTTCTGGCCAGATTCTTCTTTTTAACTTTTTCGTCCTGCTCCTCTTTGCTCAGTCCTCCACAGGCGTTGGTTATTGTAATCTCTTTACTTGCTCCGCTACCCTCGTCCTCTACAGAGGCTGCGAGAATGCCATCCTCGCTTACTTTGAAGCAAACCTTAATACATGGCACCCCACATCTGGCCGGACGGAATTCCACGCAATACAAATTTACCCAACAAATTGTTTTGTGCGATCAACGGTCTCTCTCCTTCGTAGACGAAAATACTTCCTGCAGTCTGATTATCACGGGCTGTAGTGACATATTCCTCCTCCTGAGCTGGAATTGGGGTAGCTCGAGGAACAACTACGGTCATGACTCCATTGCTAGCTTCAATTCCAAGGCTAAAAGGTGTAACATCCGTGAGCGCTAGGGTCACATCTTCATTGTTCAATGCTGCCGCCTGCACGGCCGCACCATAAGCAATGGCCTCGTCAGGGTTTACTTTGTTGCATAGCTCTTCCTGCCCAAAATTATGTCTCAGTAATTCCTGCAACTTTGTTATACGTGACGAACCTCCCACTAATAGAATGTCATCAATTTGGTCATTGTTCATGTGGGCATCCTCTAAACATTTTCTCACTATTTCCATGCACTTCTCAAATAAGTCGGCGTTCAGGTCCTCCAATTTGGCTCTGCTGAACTTTAGAGAAAAGTCATGTCCCTCATGGAGACAGTCGATGTCGATGACAGTCTCTACCTCAGAGGACAAACTCCTCTTTGCTCTCTCACATTCTGAATGAAGCCTTCGAAGAGCTTTGGCATTCCTACTCATATCCAATTTGTATTTTCTGTTGAACTTCTGAACACAGTAATTATTTTGGAGAATAATATTATATTGTGAATAACACTTTTAAGAAGTAGTATTACAATTGTAAATAATGTTATTAAATTATAAATTACACTGAAAATTATACTACTCACAAAATTAAAGGAATAATGTTTTAAATAATGTTATTTTGGTTGATTTAGTAGCAATAAAAATTATAAATGAGTAGATGTTATTGTTAAGAGGTTAATTTGAGAGTAAATATTATTAGTATTCATTGATTAGCTATTTGATGTTATTATTTTTATTTGGATGAAAGTAATTTTTAGTATGGTAAATTATAAATATTAAGAGAGTATCGAATACAATTAATGGTACACATTATTTTAATAATATTGTTTTATAAATAAATTAAGTTATTGTTAATTGATTAAATAATAATAAAAATACTATTATAATTTATAGAAGAAAATATTATTGTTATTATCTTGGTTAAATAATCTGGGTTTTCTCCTCAAGTAGTCATCTGAGCATAAATAGGTTTTCGTGAAAAAAAAAATGGTTAGTAATATTGTCTTACTAATATTAGGGCTTAGTTTGCCTTTCTCACCTAGATGTAATAAAAAATAAAATAAATGAATAAAATAATAATAAATAAATCACAATATTTTAAAATATTTATCATATATAGATGAAATAATCAAAAATGATAAATCATAATCTTTTAAAATATTTATCATAGATAAATTTAGTAAAAAAAATTAAAAAAAAATATAAATTGAAAGATCAAATAAATAATCAAATAGATATGATCAAAAAACAAATAAATATAAATTACTAAGAATTCAAAATATTTATTGTAGATAAACTAAAAGATCAAATAAATAATTCAAATATAGAAATAAATCAAAAAGATCAAATAAAAATGTTTACCATGATAAATTGAATGATCAAAGAAAAAAAATCAAAAAACAAATAAATAGTTCAAAGAGAGAGAGAGAAAGGGAGAGAGCATCAAACTTAGGGTTAGGGTTAGCATTAGGATTAGCGTTACACTTAGGTTTGCTGTCAAGTTTAGGGTTAATAGATATAGTTAGGGTTGGGGTAATAATTGGGGTTACTAGCATCAAACTTAGTGTTAGGGTTAGCATTAGGATTAGGTTTACATTTAGTTTTGTTCTCAAGTTTAGGGTTAATAGATATAGTTAGGGTTGAGGCCAGAAATATTATTATAAATAACTTAAAAGATAAATCAAAAAAGATTTGATCAAAAGGAAAAATCAAACATAAATCACAAAGATATAAATATATATTTAAAAGATAATTCAAATATTTGAATAAATAAGAATTACAAAGACAAATCAAAACGATGAAATAAAAAACCTTACCATAAATAAATTAAAGATCGAAAAAATAAATCAAAATAAAAGATAATTCAAATATTTGAATAAACTAAAAGATGAAATAAATAAATAAATAAAAAGATCTTATCGCAAAGATTTGATTAACATATCAAATAAACTAATCAAAGCTTTAAACAAGTTAAAAGACCAAGTGTAAAAGATAATTCAAATATTTGAATAACGTAAAGATGAATTAAATAAAGAGATAAACATATTTGATCAGAAAGATAAATAGTCAAAAAGGAAACATAGAGATTTGATATCAAAGCTTTGATTAAAATATAAAATAAACTAATCAAAGATAACTAAACATATGACCCCATTTTCTTAAGTCATTTAAATAATGACAACAATAAATAAAAGAAGGATATGTTCCCGCATCCCGTGAAGAAGGGAAGTATCTAAACTAAGAAGGATTAGTTTTGTTTTTTTGAAAGAAAGGGTAAATAATTAGGTAGAATCGAATTTTCTTTAAAAGAAAGGAAATTTCCCATTCTATAGTAAATAAATTTAAAAGATGGAAGTAAATACTGTCACTAATTAATAATAGTATTCATCATTGATGTAATTATATATTATATATATATATATAGGGGATGAATAAGTAGTTAGTTAAATAAATAAAGTAATGTTTTGTGAAATAGTTATTTTACATGATTTTTTTAAATATGGTTTAGTAGCCTCTACCAAAACACCTTATACTAAACCATCACCATGTTGTTGGGTAGAAACCCAACCTAGAATAATTATTTAATCTACCTAGCCCATTATGCAATGCCTTATATGCAAAGCCTAAATTATCCAATTACTAAATGTTATTTGGGGCTCACGCTAGATTTGAAAGATTTAATAATAAGCTGCACTCAAAAAAGAACAAGTCACAGTTACCTCTAGGTATTTTGGATGTAGAGATTCTTAAGTTGCCCCCTCGCCCCAACACGAATATTAAAATAACTATTTTAGAGTCAACCATTCTTGTAGTAAACTAAATTGTCCAAACTTAGACATTTAAGTCATTGGAAGGAATTTGATTTTTACCCTCCAAGAAACTCGTCTAAAAGGAGTCACCCAACATGAACCCATCGGTATTTAAACCTTGAGTTGTACCTCATTCAAGTGTACTATTACCAATATAGTGATAGGCTTAGGAGTTGTGTTGTATAGTGGTGGCCCGCTGCGAAAGTTTTAGGTTGCTAATGTATGTTGTGAAAAAATTAAAAAAAAAATGTCAGGATTGTAACTGAATAGTTCTAGCAGTGCAAAAAATGGTCACCTAAATCACACAGCTAGGAATAAGTTAATAAGCTAAATGGGAGTTTGGGATTGATAGCCAGTTCCAAATTGCGTTTAATATAAATATCAATTAAGAGGACTTATGTGTTGATTGATAGGCTCCAACTAAAAAATCTTTCAAAAAACATTCAACTAACCTAAGACTCCCAACCTCCCTTTTATATAGATAGAAGTACTTTTAGTAAGCTAAATTGACATTAAACTCAGTTTAAACACTAGCATGAGTAGAAGCTTAATGATTTAGGTATATTGTTTGGTGAGATAATTAATAATATTACCAGTGATTAAATTGGCTATTTTAAATAGTATATGGTGGCCATTTTCAAAGAGTTATATGTTTGGGATAATATTATTTAATCTTCGTGTTAAGGAATACTATATTGCTGTAGTAGATAGTAAATGTGCGATGATATCCCATAGAAATTATTAGGCAAGTGTCCGTTTTTTCCCTTTTACCTTCATTTATTTACTAGGAAAAAAAAAAAGACTAAAAGTGTATTTTTTTGAACTGCTTAAATAAGCTTATTCGTTATCGGATGAAATTAAGTTTTTTTTGCTTATCGAATGAAGTTAAATTAAATAAGCTTATTTGTTATCGGATGAACTTAAGCTTTTTTTGTTTATCGAATGAAGTTAAAGTAATTTTTTAAAACATTACTATTGTAGTAGGAGTACATATTATTCTTAGTATGAAGAGGTTATTTTTGAGAGTAAATGTTACTATTATTATTCATGGGTTAGTTATTTGATGTTGGTAAGGTAAAATTGAGGTTAGTTATTTAATATCATTCTTCTTATTTAGATAGAAGTGATTTAAGTAAGGTAAATTGAGATTGAAATTTTGAAATTTATAAAAAGGGTTAATTTGCGAGCAAATGTTCATATTATCCTTAATGGGTTAGTTATGTGATATTATTATTTTTTATTTAGATAGAAGTAATTTTAGTAAGATGAATTGACGTTAAACGTGGGTTAAACTTGATCATCAGTATAAGCTTAAAGATTTATTTATAATGTTTACATTAGATAATTAATAATAATACCAATGATTAAATTGTCAATTTTAAAGAGTGTATGGTGCCACTTTTCAAAGAGTTATATGTTGGTATAATATTATTTATGTTTAGATTGAGACAAATAGAAATAATAATATTAAAGTACGGTGGAAATGTGGAATATAGGTATTAAGGATTGTTTGACTTTTGACTAAAATAATCATACTACTGTAGAAAGAATAAATAATAATTATTGTGGTAAAAATTTATAAACTATAAATACAAAAAAGGGTAGTATAGTAATGGGATACAATTAATGGTACACATTATATTTAGTAATACTAATTTATAAATTAGAAACTTTATTGTTACTTTGTGGTACACTAATAAAATTACTATCATAAATAATGTTATTGTTAATTGGTGGAATAATAATAACATTACTATTATATTTCCAAATAAGTTTATTCTTAATTCTTGATATATAGCGTTATTCTTAATTCTAGATACTTCATCCACTTATATTGCCATTTAGATTTTCTCAACTAAAAGTGAATTGGGAAAAGGGTCTATAGAGACATATAGCCAACACATCTTTCTAGATTTCCAATTTTATTCACAAGTCTTCTCCCATTAATTACATTAGTTTATATCCTCTAATATTTCTTTTCATTGCAATGCATACTTTTGTAGACCTTAAACTAACACACTTCTCATGTTACAAATATTAGGCTTACATGTGCTTGAATAAATGTGCTTTCTAAAAAGAAAACGTAGTGGGTGGAATTTAATAATAGTTATGTATATAGATTTTGGATTTAATTGTCCTGCTTCCTTATTGTTAAAAGGAAAATAACATCATGAATATAATCGGCATTTTAATCTATATTTATATTTTTTTAACTTGATTATGCATATAAGCGAATTTGTATGTTTGCGTATTGGTCTATGCTATTTCTTAAAAAAGTGTAGTTTAATTTAAAATCTATTCCTATGATAGATTTTTTTTTTAAAAAAAAAAATGAATGCAACTTTTTATTTGTTGATCTAAGGACAATATATATGACTAATTCAACTAATACAAGATCTCCTGTCATCAATTCCAAACATGCTCGTAAAGATACTCATTATTTCATTTTACAAGCATTCCTTAGTGAAGATTTTTGTTTCCATTGTGGTTGTCATTTTCCCACCCCATTTCCAAATGTCCTTTTACAAATCACACACATGCAACTTTTATTGTTATAAAATAATCACAGTTGTTCCTATTTAAAAACTCCCCAGGTGATGGCAAACTTGCACCCACCAGCAGACATTATCAAAATATCTAGCAGCTCGTCTGAGGGAGACATTATAGGATCAAAAGCTACTGATGCTCCTCCCTCACCTTCAGACTCTTCTTCTATTGTTTGGAGTGGCGTCTACAAGAGAAATGTTGCAGTCCTCGCAGAGAACATTGTGAGAGGTTGTGAAGAGACTATTGAAGATGCTAAAAAGACATGCGAAGAAGCCTTCCAAGTGGAAAACCATGACATCGAGATGGTGCAACAGGCAGTCCAAAAGTTCCATATAGCTTATTTTGTTTTGGATGTGTATTGCGACTTCCTTCGAGCAATGAAATATGATGCATTGTATGGAATGGGAAATGGTGCTAGGATTAAGGAAGATTTTCTAAAACTCCTAGCAGACATAAAGTAGCCTGTAAATAGCTTGCTTAAGATAGCTACTTGTTTTTTGTGGTTTTGGGGACAATCATTTTTTCTTTGTGACAAAACATGACGACAACAACTTATGGCTTTTTTTTTAAGATGAGGAGCATGCCTTCCCTCTTGATATGGAATGTAATACAATGCCTACTAATCATCCAATCCCTTCTTTTCCCTAGCACAACAAGCAGTAAAACCTTATATCTAGTTTTCGAATATCTACTATGTAGTGGGAAGAATGTACAACTCCTTCCCCCCCCACTCTACTACTTTTTCCCTTGGTCCTTTCCATTGTACATATGCATCAACCAATACGACAATTGACTCAATGTATATCTACGTTCTACTTTTTTGTCTTGTTCACTCCATGTATCTTGAACCTATTCTATTTGAACTATACACATGTATCTTTGAGCTGTTGCAATCAAAACTATACATATTCCATGTATGCAACTGACTAAAAATTAGTATAGCTGATAGTAAATTGCATAGAGAGTATCTAATTTTCCTTTCCTCTATCCACATAATGAGGTAGATGTTCATAAAAAATGTGCATAATTGAATTATTCCTAGCCATGTTGCTACTTCCACCCAACTTCAATTTAGTTGCTTGGCTCTTCTTTTGACTACTCGAATTTATCTACCAATAAGTTGCTATAGTTTGATGAAAGGGTTGTTCTATTGACTCCTTTGCACAAGTGCCTTACATCCAATACATTTGTGCAATATTCTCTCCTTGCCTTGCACCATGGCAAGCTTGTTGACTCTAGATGCAATTAGATTGATGCATGGAGGAAATGTCACTTTGGAACCTCATGTCCAAGTCATAGCTATCTCGAGTTTTGGCTTTGAATATACGCACAACAATCGATATAGGTTGGAAATATCTGATGGTGTGCACAAGCAAGAAAGCATCGTTGCCAACTAAATATAACTCCTACATAGAATCCAATGTGCTTGTACCTAGCTCCATCGTGCAACTAAACAGATACAGCTGTCCTCAAACAACTAGCACACGGTATGCTCATGATCTATCTTCTACATGGCACATGAATAAGTGAGACCTACTCTCCTCTTATATTTTGTTACTTATAATTTATCTCGCTTTGAATATTTAGGTGGATTGTTATTGTCGACCTTGATATTGTCCACACAACACATGCTATTGTTGGGGAGCCAGTTTTCTTATGCACAAAACATCTTGAACAACTTGAGCACTCAACAGGAGAACCCTCTAGCTTGGCCACTTCTTCAAAAAACACTTCCATTCCTGAAAGACTGGCTCCTTGACGTCTACTATTTGGGGTCAATCCAATCCTACCAAAGGAGGCACCACTGACAATAACGCCTATCAAAAACTTGAATCCATTTCAACCAAGGTGGACTATTAAAGGTCGTGTAACTGTGAAGACTGATATGCGTAGCTGCACCACACAGAAAGGAAGTGACCATATCTTCACCTTTGATATCATAGATTGTGAAGGAACTGAGACACGTGTGACATGCTTCAATGAAGCAGCTCACACCCATTGTGATAAAATTATCGAAGGAGCTACATACACATTGTCTAGAGGCACGGTTCGACCTGCTAATAGAGTCTACAACAAGCTTAATAGCGGGCTGGAAATTTCTCTTATGCCTGAATCAAGGGTTTCCCTCTGTGAAGATGATGATTCCATCCCTAAAGAGCACTACTCTTTTACACCCCTCAATGCATTGGTAAGCAAAAGCAACGGTTCAAATGTTGATGCAATTGGAATTGTCACTTGTGTACATCCATGCACCACAATCAGGAGAAGAGATGGGATAGAGGTCGCAAGACGAACCTTAACAATTCTTGACATATCCAACACAAATATAAATGTTACTTTATGGGGGTCATTAGCCGAAAAGCAGGGTGCACAGCTGCACGAGAAATACCTCATGCGTGAATCACCAGTACTTGCTATTCGAAATGGGCATGTGGCTGAATTCAATGGAAAGGTGATCAACACCTCATCCACTACAAAACTATCGATTGAACATCAAATAGAAGAGTTAGAACAAATTAAAACATGGTTCAAAGAAAATGACGCTACCATTCAGGCTTTGACTACTAGCTCCTTTCACATGGCCCCACCTGCTAGAAGACTGACGATAAATGCCATTCGTGAAGAGGCTCAAAATACAGCTCAACCTCTATAATGCATGTTGGTGGCAAAAACACGATTCATAAAAACTAACTCATTTTGCTATCCAGCATGCCCTTCTCGGTCAAGTAACAAGCCTTGTAAGAAAATACTATCACAAACAAATGATGGAAAGTGGTTTTTTGGAAAATGTAATGCAATATGTAATACCTGTGACTATAGGTATATACTTCAAGTCAAATTGTAGGACCACACAAATATAATATGGGCAATTGCATTCGACGAAGGGGCGACACAACTCATGGGCGTGCCTGCAGACAAACTATATAGTCTACAATTTGATCAAGCTGTTGATAGAAATGTGGAAGAGGTGATTAGGAGTGTCTTGAACAAGCATTATGTATTCACATTGCGTTGTAACCTTGAAATGTACAATGCAGAGCAACGCTTAAAAGCAGCCATTTCCAAGGTCGAACAACTAGATTACATTGAAGAGAATAGTTTTTTGCTCAAAAAAATCCAGGAAATTTGCAATGCAAAAGCTCCTCCCCCCATTGAGCCTATTGTTGTGCCACAACTTGTTGTGGAACTCGTAGGCTCACCCTAGCCATACTACAGCCCCTGATATAGTTGTGATGCTCTCTTTACAAGTGTAGTATGACTACAGATGGTATGCATGGCAAAAAAAAACTGATGTTGTACATAACTATGGCAATATCTTTTTCTTTCTAAAAAACTATCATGTTAATGCCTTTAGATGGATATAAATATGTAAAATATTGTTTCTCTTGATATACAAAAAAATGCACATGTTTGTTTAGTAGCTTACATATGCACCTTTCTCTTGTGCCTCCAAATTGTGTTCCTCCTCATATTGCAACATGCATTCGTCAACCAATTAGGAATATCTTTACATGTTCATCTACATTTTGGTTATATAAGCATTTTTTTTTTCATCTGGTTTTGCTATGCTCGTATTCCTGATCTACCTTGACGTGTCCAGACCCAAATATGGCAGAATCCTCAATAGGGAACAATGCAAGTGACCCATATCAAAAGGAGGTGAGAAGACAACAAAACTGGGAAAGAAATAGAGCTTACTATGCTCGCCATAGAGAAGAGATAGCTACTCGAATGCGACAAAAAAGATTGCATGAAAGTCAAAATAGCCCCCAGCTAGCAGAAGCCCGAAGACTACAAGATTGTGAGAAAAGTTGAGCTTACTATGATCGTCATAGGGAGGAAATAAATGCAAAAAAGTGCAATAGATCTTTACAGAAACAAACATGCCTAGATGAACATGGAACAACATGCATCAACAATGATAACTTCATGATGGCAATGAAATTTTTTTGTCAAAGAATAGATGCACTGTCTAACCGAAAAACATGCATTGTATGCAAGGAATGTTACCCAGGCATGCACATCCATTCATCAGGTGCTAACGCAACTTGTAAGAGATGTTTCGCTGAGAGAGGCATCCATCGGTTCTCTGCACTCAACAACATGGATCCAGGAGAGCAACCGTTTGTTTTGAAAAGACTCACCCAAGTGGAGGAAATGCTCATTGCCAAAATCAGCCCAGTACTACAGGTAACCCACACTATTGGAGGCCAGTATAGATATAGTGGCCACATGATTAGCTTCCTGCAAGATATCACTAACATTTCAAAAGTTCTCCCACGAAGAATACAAGAGTTGGACATTCTCATAGTTCGAAGATTGCATACAGAAGGTCATTATTATGATTGTTATGTCAGTAGAATCCATATCAGAGATGTGTTGCAATACAAAGTCAAATATGACCCATACTATCATGATGTTGCAATAAGTTTTGAGCACTTAGAGCAATTCCCTGAAGCAAGAACAAACATATCGAATATGCTACATATCCTTGAAACCAATGAAGACATGGTCGTTCCAAGTAATGAAATTTCCTCTGATGGGGATGATATTGAACGCAACACAGTAAACACATCATCATTTATGGCTAGACTTCCAAATAGATGCTGTGAGTTAGAAATTATTAAGAAAACATTAGACCTTGACGACAACACAAACAACATTATAGACTGGCCTGAAATAAACTCATCGTCGATAAATGAATACAATACTGAAGGGTTGCTTGATATGGCATTTCCAACACTCTTTCCAACTAGAGTTGCGCTACAAATGCAACCACGAATTAGGGAAGTGCACATGCATGAGTATGCACTCCACTTAATGAGATTTCATGACCATAGATTTGGAAGGCATCCAAGGTTCTGATATTTCATGCTTAATCTTATGATGTGACATCGTAGCCAAGGGCTTGCTGTAGTTTTTATTAAAAAAAATGCAGAAGAGAACATGCCAACCACTATTGAGGACCTTCGAGCACACTTGAAAAACTTGCCTGACACATAATTAGCTCAAGAGCTCATGCACTTTGGCTCTTCAATGCGAGGCACAAGACCATATTTGAACAAATGTCGTGTTGAACTAACAAATATGATCAACTAGATAGGGTCTCCCACTCTATTCTTCACATTAAGTGCAGCAGACACAAAGTGGCCAGACCTACAATGTTTGATATCGGATGGTGCGCCAGTAGGAATGAAAAAAAATAAACAGCGCTTAGAAAATGTAGTCAACAACCCCCACACCACATCATTGTACTTGCATCAGCGATTCACAGTGTTCCGTGAAGAGGTAATTGAGAAAATCCTCAATGCAAAAGATTACTGGTATAGGTATGAATGGCAGCATCGTGGCACTGGACATGTACATGGATTCCTTTGGCTCTATGATGCACCAAACATGGATAAACTTGATTGGGATGATAGTGTAGCAGTTCAACAGGCTAGGAAATTCTTTGACAGGTATGTCAGTGCTTGGAATCCCTGTGCTGCATCAACAAGAAACAACTTGATTTTTGGATCTTTCCAAGATGATCCTTGCTTACTAGAAACAACACAATATTTGCTACAGACCCCTCTCATGACTACGAAGAGATCATAAATCATGTCCAAAGGCACACAAAATGTAGAGAGGGGACATGCTTGCGAAAGAAAGGGAAAAAGGTAGAATGTCGATACAAAGCTCCATGGAAAGAGAAAATTATATCTACCCTATCACGTGACAACTGTGGGACAAAACAATATGAACCTGCACGGAATGATGATAGGTTAAACATACACAATCCAGAAATGATTTCAATATGGAGAGCCAACATAGATTGTCAACCTGTCATCTCGCGGGCAGTTGTTCTAAAATACATTGCCAAGTATGCATCAAAAGTAGAGAGAGCATCTGAGACTTGTACTGACATGCTAGCAAGAATATCTGCAACCCAAAAACAAGATGTCTTGGCCCTCGCAGCATATCAAAAATTCATGGCAGAAATCGTGGCAGAGCGTGATATTGGAGCACAAGAAACATGCCATATGCTTCAGAAATTGCTGCTTAATGTTTGTAATCGACCTTTTACATCTTTAAATGTTGGACACAAAATGTTCCATCGAATAACAAGAGGTCCACATGAAAGCCATCTACACCCTAGCTACCTTCAGTCATACATTAATCGACCTCTAGAATTGGAGACAACAACACTATTTGAATCTGCACGATCTTTCTCGTACTCTACGAGTCGCAAGGGATGCAAGTGGAAAGAAAGAAAGGTCAAAGTGATTGTCAATGTTTTCCCAAAGTTCTACACCATCCCAGACGAGGACTCAAACCAGTTTGAAACTTTCTGTTGGAGTGAGCTCCTGTTGTACAAGCACTTCTGAAGCTTGGAAATCGACATAGGGATAACTAAGGATACAATACTTGCAAATTGGAAGCAAATGAATACATCCAAATATGATGTATGGCATGTCCCGCGCACCGCCCCATCAGACGTAAACACCGACGATGCAGAATCAGACAGTGAGCTTGACCTGCTTGGCATGCGTGAGTTTGATAGCAGCTACAGATGGGAACAACTTTCAGTGCCCCAAGAGCTTCACGAAATTGCCACACAATTTATAAACATGGAGAAAGCATGTAGCCATGAAAGGCATGCTCCAACTAAGTATGATGTCCCAGACTATACATTATCTTCCAAACAAAAACTAGCACTCACACATATTATCAACCATAGCAAACATCAGTCAAATAAACCATTACACATGATTATTCAAGGGATAGCAGGTACAGGGAAATCATACTTGATTGCTCGCATAAGAAAAGCACTTGATACTTACAATCTGCACCAGCAGCACCAACTACTCACATTGGCTCCTATAGGGGTTGCTGCATTTAATATACATGCATCAACTATACATTCAATGCTTCGAATTCTTGTCAAAGAAATGCACCCATTGCAAGGCCAATCATTAATAAAATTTCAGGAAGAGATGAAATACATAAGATATGTGTTGATTGATGAGATGAGATTCATAGGACCAAAGTTGCTACTGAAGATAGATGCGAGACTACGTGAGGCCTTCCCGCATCGACAACATATTTATTTCGGTGGTGCGTAAGTAATCCTAATAGGTGACCTCGCACAACTCCCACCTGTACTTGACAAGCCTATTTACACATCACACTCAAATACAAAAACACTATGGGACCAGTTCACGACCGTTGTCACCTTAGACACAGTGTTTCGTCAACAGGGTGAGACTCCAGACCAAAGAAAATTCCACCAACTATTGCAAAACATACACAATGCAAAAGCATCACAAGAGGATTGGGAACTTTTAAAAACACGCATAGATAAGCATCTCACCTCTAGCGAAAAAGAAATATTTGACAATTCAATGCACTTGTTTTCTACCAATGATTTAGTTAGACTTCACAATAGAAGAATGTTGAAATTGTTAAACCGTCCAATTGCAATAAGTGCTGCAACTACCACCAGGGCTGAAGCAGATAATGCAACTACTGATGAACAGCTTGAAAAGTAGGTATTACTTTGTAGAGGGCAGCGCATCATGCTGACAATCAACATATGGACACAAGCAGGCCTTGTAAATGGAGCTTTAGGTGAAGTTGTTGAGATAGTATACAGCCTTTGTTCCAAACCACCAGATGTTCCACTTTATGTTGTGGCAACGATCAATAATTATAGTGGGCCAGCATGGAATGCAAATGACCCCAAAAGTATACCAATAATACCTGTATCATTGGGTAGTCGTAGGAAAATTCCACTCACAATGGCATGGGCTATTACCATACACAAATCCCAAGGCCTAATGCTATCCAGCGCAACTATCGACATTGGAAAAATAGAACGACAAGGACTTACATTTACAGCTATATCCAAAGTGAAATCGTTGAACAAACTTCGTATTCAACCAATGTTCTCCTTTGAGAGATTCTCAAAAATGCATAACCACCCATACACAACTATGAGAAAAGAAGAGGAAGCCCGATTACAACAACTATCGCTAAAAAGTCAAGGTGCACAACTCTTTTCCCTTTCTCCCTCATGTTGCTCCTGCATATTCTTATATCAGCAATTTCTCTTTTAGAAAGTAAATATAGATGTATATTTAATAGTTTAATAATAAATTGAACATGGAGCAATCATTGTACATTTCAACAAATAATGTTCCCACCTAACCATTCCATTTCTTTTTCTTTGCAGGCCTTGAAACCGAATGGCATATATCATAGCTCCTCACCATCAAACACCAACAATTGTACAGTGTTTAGTCCAAAAAAAAGTTCTAATACAAAATTGTTCACCGGTATTTTGACTTCTCATAGCACACATTTTGTATATCATGAACTACCAACAAATGTACTTGGCCCAGTTGAGCTATAATGTTCTTACACTTCAACCATTTAAGATAATATATTGTTTTCTTCATCCACTTGGCATGTTCTACTCTACTTAAAAAAACCAAACTCCACTTTCCCCATGCATTCTCCCCCCCTCTCTGCCCTCCGATACACTACCATAGTATACCCTCCTATCGGCGTAACCCTTGCGCCTTGCTAAGGTGCAAGCGCTAGTTTAATCAACTTCTACTAAAAAGTCTCTGAGGTTTCTATTTATATCAGGCACAAATTAATAGGAGAAAGAACATACATGAGCCACCTAGTTTGGGTGTATTGGCATCTCCTGTACATGCACAAGTTATTTGTAAGCAACAGAAACAATAAACTCAATGCCCTAAGAAAAGTAAATAAAAACTCTATTCTATTTAGTATTATTTCTATATTTTTGCTTCCAATATAGATTTATTATAGCCACGAGAGACCAAAACATGTCTGTTAAATCCCTGGTTCCTGTTCAATCTTGTCCAACACTGTTGCTGACTTACCCAACCCGATCTATGTTTAGATAGGTATTCAAACACAGCTTGAACATCATTAAACCCTATTGTGAAGGGTTACCATATCTCTATTTATATGCACCAAAGAGAAATCCCAAAGCCCTACGGATTGAGAAATCTGTTTACCAAAGCAAGATAACTTCAAGTAAAAGCAGCATCTTGTGAATAGATGGTGTGCATATCTTTACTTCTTGAACAGAAAAGTAGTGTAAAGAACTGAACTAAGGAGCAGAAGAACTAACATGAGGAGGAGGATATATAGAAAGTAAGGGAGAGAAGGCAAATACAGCTTCGTGAGAATTCCTTTCGAGCCATTGTTAGACGTTGCACCGAACAAGCTTTGTAGGTTGCGTAGCAGATCAACAAACACAAATTAACTGCTCAAACTGTGTAAGACAAGAGTAATGAGCATAAATAAATAGAGAAGGGCCACCGACTAAAGGCCTGTAATTAATGAGTGGCCACCCTAGATTAAAGATATGCATATTCCTATGTTGCGCGTGAACTAGTCTAGCCACGCCGAACGCGTTTCCTTCCCAAGCATTCTATGGAGGGTTATTTATTTATTTAATTGATTTATTTTTTGGTCTCTTTAAAAATATTCACAATATGAACACTCTTAGTGTAATAAGGGTTTATATCTGGTCACGGAATGCCAAATGCATTTCTTTCCCAAACATCCTATGGAGGCTATAGTCCAATTGTTTTAACATAACTTTCTTATTCTTTTCTTCATTGACTTTTGTTTAGGTGGTTTTTCTTAAAATACTCACAACATGAACAATCTTAGGGTAATAAGGGTTTATATCTTGTAGTTAGGTTTAAAGGGTTCCTCTTCTTGTACTAATTATCCTTCATATCTGGATAATCAAGATTTTTTGGAATTGGTGTATTCAGATTTTTTTCTTTAAGACTGACAGTCCTATTTTGAAAATTTCAAGATTTTTTGGAATTGGTGTATTCGGATTTTTTTCTTTACGACTAGAGTCCTATTTTGAATTTTCAAGATTTTTTTGAATTGGTGTGCTCAAATGCTTTTTAAGACTGACAATCCTACTTTGTAATCAGTTGTTTTAACATTTTTTTTTCCTTCATATTTACTTATAGATTTTTTTCTTTTCTACTTAAGAATTATTCTATAGTTCTTTTATTTACTAAAGAGTGTTTCTCAAAAATTACTTTAGAAATATTTAAGTTTTATTTATTAATATTTACCCTAACAGTTATTTTATAATTTACTCGAATGGTTATGGAAGAAGTGGGCCATTCCCTAGGTGGTTTCTTGTTGGTTGATGCTGCTACTTCTAACATACTTCATTCCACCTTTGCACAAATTTTGGTTGATATGGATGTTTCAAAAAGGCTGCCTATTGAAATCTTAATCAAAACTTCAAAGGGTTCTTGGATACAGTCCTTGGACTATGAAGGGATTCCCTTCTGCTATAGAAGATGCTTTAAAATAGGTTACTTTGTTGCACGATGTGGTTTCGAGAAAAATGCTTCAACTTCTTGGTGGAAAGGTGCCTCTCAACAACATTATACGGTTGAGAAGAACGCTGATCAAAATAGGAGCTTTTCTGAGGTGGTTGCCTCGGAAACACAAGCTCGTGAAGTTTCCCCTTCGGATGTCTCTTATGGTGGGGTTACTGAAACTAAACATCTTGTTGAAACCCCTAATGTTTGTGAGGTGACTGCTTTTGTATCTCTGGGTATTGGAATGCCCCCTCCAGTTGTCTCAAATGGCGGGGTTGCTAAGGCAACCCCTATTAAGCCAACGATTGCCATTTCAGGGCAATGTGCCTCAACTTCCCTTTATGGTGGCTCTTTAAAAAATTCCTTATTTGTGCAAAGGAATGAAAATATAACCCCTAATACTTTGGTTTTTGGCTTTCATGGCGCCACGGTAAGTCGGCGCAGGTGGAAGATGGTTGGATCATAGTTAAGGGAAAAAAATATAAATCCTCTCCACTCCCACAAGAAAAATGTTAAATGTAAATCTTAACTGGTCTTGTTTGGGAGCCGGTCTTTTTCGCTGGTTGCTTGCTATCTTTTCTATAGCCTTGCTCTTTTTTGTTAAAGGGTTATGGGTCCCTTCAAAATCTATTTTTCCCTATATCAAAAATAATGTAATAAAATCACATTTACATAAATCTAGGGTAATTAAATAAATGTATATAAATAAAATCACAATTAACCTAAATTTAAATACTCAATTTAAATTTGATAATGGCAATATATGAATATTGAAAAATTACATTAAAAAGGATCAACCACTTAGCTTTAGGAATTATGACAAACAAATAAGTGTTAATGTTATACAAAATTTAGTCATTTTCACCCAACAAACATTTCTTATGATATGATCTTTTTTTGCAATTGTAATAGTTGTTGTTGTGGATTGAATCCATGCTCCTCAATGTCAAACACAATTTCTTGAGAAATGGAATAATCCATGATGTTGATCTTGTAACTTGTAAGATTAATTTCTAAGTATAAGTCCTTGCAACCCTTTTTTTTCTTTATCACTAGGATCTAATAGTACATATGGCTTAGTGGAGTTTAAAAAATAACTTAGATAACTATCAGAATGTGATGGATAAATTCTTATTAGTTAATACCCTTGATAGAATGGATTTCTATTTGATAAGTGATGTCAAGCATGTGATCAAAGTCTATTTGAAGAAGGTTTTTATTTAAACAAATCATCATTTTTTAATTTATAATTCAATAAAAAAAATTGATATTAGTTCACTAAACCATTCAAACAAGTGCATTTTTAAATGCATGTATGTTGTTGACTATAGTTGTCTACATTATTTTGTATTACCCTACATGTTAAACATGTGATTTTTTTTATTAAGGTTAAAAAGGTTTTGAAGCAACCTAAAACCCTTTACAAGTAGGTTTTGAAGAGTCCTAAAACCTTATCATAACACAGGATGTTACCAAAGAGTATAACAAATCCAACTAGTAGCTTAACAAAAGTAGTCAAGAGAGAAAGACTAAGAAAAGGAAACTACACCAAAAAAGTTTTGAAGGGTCCCAAAAACCAATTTACAACCAAGTTTTATAGGGACCCAAAACCCTATTAGAACAAAGAACATTTCGTAAGATAATCTTGGCCAAGTAGCAACAAGATCACAACATTTTTTCATTGCCTTAAGAAAGAAATATAGGATCCCATCACCATTCTCGACCTCCACCTCAATAGGAGGGAAGAGTATAGAACAAAAAAAGGGAAACAACTCCCTAGCATCAAAACCATCTCATCTGATTAAAAATTCTCCACCTCAATAAGAGAATGCAACACCTCTATAGGAAGAGCAGACAAAGACTCCACATTCTCTCAATAGGATGGGTCTACACCTCAAATGGAAAATAATAATTGAGGAAGTAGGAAGAGAGAAAACACAACAGAGGAAGGAGTAGTAGAGGTTCCCTTTAACAACAAAATTAATTTGGTCAACATAAAAAACTTTAATCACCGCCTAGTCATCAACACCAGACAAGAAACAAAGGAAGAAAATTCCCCTTTAGATAGATTTAACCTTTGAATCCTCAAGGTATGAGATTCAACAACAAAAAAGAAAAATGGCGGATGTAAAGCTCCACTAACTCCAACACACCTCAGATGTTGCAGGAAGAAATACTAAGATAAGATGACATACTTCAAAAGGAAAATCCAAAACTAGAGAGAAAACTACACTAGATAGTTTACGAACCCCATAGCCAACAAAGCCCCCAAAAACCTGAGGCCAATACATAAGTGGATAAGCTACAACCAAATAAAGAGAAGATTTAACCATATCTCAAGCTTAAATAATACAAAAACTCGCTTAGCTAAGCTAGGAAGCCACCAAAGAAAGCGACCATATATCTCAGAGACTCCACCACAACCACCTAGTTGCACCCACTAAGGCCTCTCAACCACTGCAGAAGGAAACAAAGAACCAAAACCATCTACCTCATCCTGTAGAATTTCCTCCTCCACTTTTGCAAGAATGAAAGAAACCAAAATAACACAATCACTCCTCTGAAACAGTAAAGAATGACAATTATCAACCACAGGAATCAACAAGAAAGACTTAGTGATCAACCAATAAATGCCATTCAACCCATCAACAACTCCAAAACATAGCACCAAAGAGCTTGTAAAGCCAACAAAAAGGATTCCATTGAAGGAATCCAACTCTTCCCACCACAAACATCTGACCATAGCAACAACACACAAAAACGGACCTCCATCTACATTAGAATCTTCCTCAGACAACCTCAATAGAGGATTTAAAATTTCCCCCATCATCTTCCCACTCTTTCTCTTCTACCTCTCCATCATAAATATTTTTAAGCTATCAAAATTTCTCTATACTTTTGGTTGGTCCCTATTTAGGATTCCTCAAATTAGTTATTGATAACGGGAAAGTGAAGAAAAAGAGTAGAGTAAAAGAAACAAGGAAAAATGAGACACAATAAAATGGGGTGACAATAGGTGCAACTATACCAACCTTATTTTTATGATTCTTGA
This sequence comes from Sequoia sempervirens, assembly GCA_007258455.2. NCBI lineage: Eukaryota > Viridiplantae > Streptophyta > Pinopsida > Cupressales > Cupressaceae > Sequoia > Sequoia sempervirens. Next base: position 35,194 of record VDFB02275919.1, on the reverse strand, counting down.
CATAGATTGTGTATGTCTCATCATTAAAGACCAATTTGTCATTCTTTTCACACAATCATCCAACACTTAGTGAAATCTTTAATAACTTTGAAGTGTAATAAATTTCATCAATATTTTTCTTTCCCTCTCTAGTATTCACCTTTATAGCTACTTTTGAATCAACTTCCAAGTATTTTTTTATCACCAAAATTTATCTTGGTCTTGAAACTTTTATCATATAAAATATCTCATTATTCCATAACCTATGATTAGAAAATTTTGAATCTAAATACCAATATATTTCACAAAAATTACTATAAATAAAAAGAGAAAAATAATAAGATATAAGATCTGAAACATAGAAAAATAGGGTAAGGTTCAAACACAGGTTTTTATACTAAATTTGCAATATTTCACAAAACTTACTATAAATAAAAAGAGAAAAATGGGGTGAATGAACCTACCTATTCTTCTCAATGAGATTCCTCAAGTTTAAATATAGTTCCAACCCTTTAGTGAGTGAATTCTTTGAGGAATCTTTCAATTTCCTTTATTTGTGTATGTAGACTGAACAACTCTTTTGGGAGAGACACTAAAAAAGTAAATCAACTTAAATCTAAAATCACCAACTCTAATTACTTCAAACATAGATCTACTAGACACAATTTATTTCACGCAAATTAGATGAGTGGAGGACACTTAAAACTAATCTCAAAAATAGTCGCAAAGTGTCATGTTCTTGTCCAAAGTGTCTTGACAAGAATGACTGAATATGGATTATGGGAGAAAGATTTAAAATACTAAATTTAATCATTTAAGATAGGTAAAAAATGGTTTTGTAGATGAAACATAATACTAACATAAACAATAAAGCTTCTGGTAGATCCAGGAATGTAAAATGTTGTGTACCTCTCAAAAAACACTATTTTTAGAAGTTGTTTGAGGAATCATTTAACCTATGGAATTTGGGTCCATTGTAGGGATTTTCAAAATTGGTTTATGGGTCCTCTGCTCCTATGTCTATACTTCCATATTCTTTGGGTTTCATATTCAAACAATCAAAAATTAATTTAGGATCCGAGTTTTCATGGGATGAAAACAAAGGTGACAACAAATGCAACTTTGACAAATTCTTCAATTTTTCTCTTCAAAGAGTCTTCAAGATTTCTTCTACCTAAATCTACAATCACAAATCAAGAGGGGAAGAGGTTTTTTTTTTGTGAATGTTTTTTTCCTTGGTCAAACCCTATTTTGGTAATCAAACCTTGAAATGAAATTAAACATGAAAGAGGGAATGAAGAATGAACAAATTTATGTTACCATTCAACAAACCCTTTCATAAACCTTGGAGTGTAGATCTGTAACTTGCATGAAATTGTTTCAATGGTGTGGATCTTGAATAAATCATGACTTGAAATAATTCTTTGAATGCTTGAATGGATCATGAAACCCGCATCATCCTATTAGCTACAATAGCATCCATGATGCAAGAAGACTTTGACATGACAATTGGATCTTGATTGTTGCAATAAATATTCAATTAATTTTCCTTTGAAAATGCTCTTGATCATCAAATTTACTATAGTAATGCTCACTTAAAAATTGCTAGGTGAAACATAGTGAAATAACCTTATATTTATAGATATGTAGCCTTGATTTCCCAAAATTCAAATATCACAAGCTGATTTTGAAATATACATTTGAATATGTTAAAATACTACCAAAAACATAATTTGAATTTAGGTCCTACATCTAATGGAGGACCTATTCACCCATGGGTGAATGGATCCTCGGTCCCTAAACCTAGGACACACATTGCTCAAGCTAAAGTGTTATGTTAAGCCATTAATGAATGTTGGGTTTCCTCTTCAGAAAATGTAATAAAATGGGATTGGTAAATGAATTAAATGGCTTATTAAGGCATAATTAAGCTCTATTAATTAAAGGAGACTTAAATAAGTGTGAAATTGTAAATAAATACATTTTACAATACACAAAGAAAGCACAATTAAGTACATTTAAATTAAGGGGGTCCAAATAAGAGTGAAATTTTACAACACTAAATTAAGGCATTATTAAGTTCATTTTAATTAGGAAGGCACAAACAAGTGAGAAAATATATATAGGGATACATTTTTCTATACTACATTTAGCCCCCACTTTAGTGAGAGGAGTAGTACAAGTGCAAACTCACACTAAAGTAGACAAATATATGTAAAGAGGGGTCTAAGTGCACCAATGCTTATGGGATAGGATGAAAAAGATCAAGGAGGTTGTCCAAGACCCTAGGACCAAGATCCTACGTCAAACATGTCTAAGAGAGGGCTTGGAGGAGAAGTTTTGGGCTAAGGCTTTATCTACTGCATGTTACCTAATTAATCGTTCTCCAAATTCTACTCTTGTTGAGAAAACACCTTTGGAAGCGTGGTCTGGTAAGAAGCCCTCTCTTAGACATGTTTGTGTTTTTGGCTGTGAGGCATATGCTCATGTGCTGGATGTGAAAAGATCTAAACTGGAGAACAAGGCTGTTAAATGTATTTTTATTCACTATAGTGTTGTCATAAAAAGATACAAGCTTTGGAATCCTGATATAGAGAAGGTTGTATACAACAAAAGTGTAAGCTTTCGTGAGCTGAAACCTTCCACTTTGGTTCTGCAGTGAGACAAAGTAAGAAAACAATAAGGATGTAGGATTAATTGCTCCTACACCAGAGAAAGAGGAATTGAAAATTCAAAATGTACCTAAAACTGAGGAGAGCTCAAGTAGTTCTAATAGTTCTAAAGAAGAAGAAGAACCTTAGCCTCAACCTCAGCAAGTGAGGAGGTCAACCCGTGAAAGAAAACAACCAGATAGGTATGGGTTCTCTTTGATTGATTATACTTGTGCCTATGCTTTAATTTTTAGCACTGATGAGCCTAGGACTATAAAGGAGGCATTTAAAATGTCTAATTCAGACTTTTGGTTGGAAGCTATGAATGAAGAGATGGCATCACTAGAAAAGAATGAAACCTAGAGTTGGGTGCCCTTGCCTAAAGGTAGAAAGGTTGTTGGCTACAAATGGGTATTTAAGAAGAAAATTGGTCTGGATGGCAGTGTAGAAAAATACAATGCGAGACTGGTTGCAAAGGGTTATTTGTAGGTAGAGGGAATCGATTATGGAGAAATATTTTCTCTTGTAGCAAAGCTGACATCCATCAAATTTCTTTTGTCACTTGCAACAGCTTATGACTTAGAGGTCGAACAGATGGATGTGAAGACAACATTTCTTCATGGTGATCTTGAAGAAGAAATATATATGTCCCAGCCTGAGCACTTTGTTGAGAAAGGAAAAGAAAAATTGGTATGCAAATTAAAGAAGTCTTTGTATGGGTTAAAGCAGTCACCTAGAATGTGGTACCAAAAATTTGATACTTTTGTATTGTCTTTGGGATTTGTGAGATCAAAATCTAATCACTATGTATATTATAAAGTTGAAAGTGATCGAGTACTTGTTATTGCTCTCTATGTTGATGATATGTTGTTCATAGGAAATAGTATGCTAATGATTTCTGATCTTAAGTCTCAGTTGTTTGCTAAGTTCAAAATGAAGGATCTTGGTGCAGCAAGGTATATTTTGGGGATGGAGATAACCAGGGACAAGAAGAATAGAAAACTATGGTTTAGTCAGAGTAAGTATATCAGGACTGTTCTTGAGAGATTTTGTATGAATGATTGCAAACAGCTAGTGGTTCCAGTCTTGCAGGGAACGAAGCTATCTGTTGAGGACTGTCCAAAATATCCTACTGAGAGGAGGACATGACCAGTGTACCCTATGCTAGTGTAGTTGGCAGTCTCATGTATGCAATGGTCCCAAGGCTAGACATTACCCAAGTAGTGGGAGTTCTTAGTCGATTTATGGCTAATCATGGAAGAACGCATTGGGATGCTGTGAAGAGAGTGTTTAGATATTTGAAGGGAACTTCAGATTTTGATTTGTGTTACCATGGGGACTTGGTTGAATCATAGAGGACTCTCGACATTCGTGGATATGTAGATTCTGATTGTGCAGGGGACATTGACAGCAGGAGGTCCACCAGTGGATATATTTTCATGTTGAATGGTGGTGCAGTGAGTTGGATGAGTAAGCGGCAGGTTGTAGTCACTTTGTCCACTACGGAGGCTAAATACATGGAAGCTACTCATGCTTGTAAAAAATTAGTTTTGTTGAAACATTTGTGTTCTAACATTGGTTTTGATGTAGGGGAAATAACTAATTTCTGTTACAGTCAGAGTGCAATTTGTCTAGCAAAGAATCCAACTTTCCATGCCAGGACAAACCATATTGATGTACATTACCACTTTGTACAAGATATGGTGGAGGATGGAAAGGTCGGTTTGGAGAAGGTTGATACTCTGGAGAATGTTGTAGATTCATTGATGAAGCCACCGAGCACAGACAAGTTCAGGTGGTGTGCCAGTTCAATGGGCCTTAGTTCCCATGATTTTTAGTAATTTATGTTGTGCTCTGGAGGTGCCTATGTGATCTTCTTCAAGTGGGAGATTTTTGGAAAAATATGTGCCTCAATCATCACAGGATAAAACATCTATTGGAGCCAAGTCAGTGTGATAGTTCTTATGTCTGACCGACTAGTAGTTTGGAACATCATGTTTTGTATAGGTCACTATGACCTAGTAATTGTCTCGCCGAAGGATCATGTCACTATGACAGGTTGCTTTTGGTGTGATCTCTTGGCGCCTATGAAGATCTCTGGCCGATAGGCCATTCAATCATATATCGGGAAGACCTCTGGCTGAAAGGCTTTGTTCAGTAAGATGTCTTAGCGAATAGTTAAAGTCTTGCCGACAAGAATGCATTTGGGTTCATTGCAGTAACAACGATAGTTTTGATAAGAAGTCCCAGTGACTTTGGTGAGTCTCGCTGATGATGAGAGGTCTTCAGTGTAACATATATGTGTTCGATAAGAACTCTTGGCGAAGGTGTTAAGTCTCACTGACTAATGGATGTTTCGATGTAATGTAAGGAGACTCAGTAGAAGGACTTGGCGAGTGGTATGTCTTGCCAACTATTCTTTGGAGCTCAGTATAACATACGACTTCAGTATAATCTATGGTGACTAGGTATGATGTCTCGGCAAAAGCTGATTGTTTGGCCGATGAGAACACTCACATCTATGTGACTTCTGGAGCTTTGGTGTGACGTCTAAGTGAAAGCGATATGTCTTGGCGACATGGCAAAACATGAGCGATAGTCTCCTGAGATCGGTGTAACAAAAGAAGGCTCGTTGGGATGTCTTGGTGAGAGCAATAGTCTTGCTGAAAGGAAAACTGAAGCCGATACAAGTTGTAAGCTCTATGGAACATCCTAGTGATAACGATAACTCTTGGCAACATCGATATGAAGCTTTTGGGCATCGGGGAGACACTGGTAGTGTCTCACCAAGATTCCAACAAATCTTGAATCTCTTTTGACCGTTTGACCATCCTATGTGGAGTCTCATGGACTAATAGGAGAAGTCGAATCTGAATAGTTAAAAGATTGTTCATTGTGATAGTTCTGTGAGGAAGCTCAACAAACATGGAATGACATGGATATACTGTGTGATTGCAGATTATGATCAGTTGGTTGGATCGACAGATTGTTGGGTGGTTGTATGATCAGTAAATGTAATCTAATCTGTAATAACTGTAATTTGAAGGTTCCAGTACAAGATTGTTCATGGTGAATGTTGTTGTAAACAGACACTAGAAAGATAAGTCTGACATTTGTATGTAATCTCCATTACTGTAATAGAAAGTGATTTCTCTTGGTGTGGTGGGTTTTTCTCCCGTAAGGGTTTTCCCATGTATATCTGGTGTTCATGTGTGATTATCAAATACTTTGTTTTTGTTATTTACTTCATAGTGCATCTTAGTTGAACTATAATTGAAAAATTAAAAGTATATCTAAATTCTTCTCTGAGGTATTGACATTAGGAGAATTGTTTTCACATCTGATTTTCCTTACAATTATCTCTCCATAGAATTTCAAAGAGATGGATTGTGATATATAAAGGTAGAGAGGGATATATATAAATAGATGGAGGGAGAGATTGAGTAAATAAGAAAGAGATAGAGATAATGTGATATAAATAGAGAGGGAGAGGGAGATATGGGAAGATAGATCTATAGAGGGGGAAAGAGAGAGATAAAGGAGGTGATAGAGATAATTAATAAAGAGGGAGAGAGATAGAGAGGGGGAAATATAGAGATAGATATAGAGATAGGAATGGAGAAACAATGACTGTGTATGTGTGAGTGAGTTTAAGATATATAGAGATAGAGATAGGGAAGGAGAAATGAGTGTGTGTGTTTGAGTGAGAGATATTTAGATAGATATAGAGAGGAAGAGATAAATATAAATAGATAGAGAGGGAGGGAGAGTGAGAAAAATAAAGAGAGAATAGACAATTTTAGAGATATAGAAAGAGAGTGATAGGGATAGAGATATATATATTATTATAATTTATTTTAGTTTCAATTGTAATCTTAGTAAGTTTTGATTGGAAATAAAGATTTGTAATATTTTGGATTTATTTAAACTAAAAAAACTAATTTAATTGACTACTAATGTTTTTTTATTAAGAAAGTAGGGTTAAAGGGCCCTAACCCTATACAACAAGAAGAAAAATGTCTCACATCCAATATAACAACCAAAAATTTGAGATAGAATAGGCTCCAAGCCAACAAAAAAATCCTAAAGGCCACCCACAAAGCTAAAAATACTAGCAACCCAACCACAACAAGCTGTTATCTAGTAGCCAACAACAACAGCCATCCCAAGGGTGGACAAGACTATCCAACCATCAACCCATTACATGAAAGTTTCAAAGGGATTTTAAACCCACAATGGGACCTAAAATCCAATGCAACCACAAGTAAAATAGGCCTCTTGGCAAGTTAAATAGATCAATAGGCCACCCACAAAGCTATAACGCAACAATCTTCAACAACAACCACCCTAAGGGTGGAAAAGATAACTCATACTCCTATACATGCAATATTAATGGGACTCAAAACCCCATCCACCAAAAGATTAACATTTATAGTAGAGTCAATTCCATCAACATTTCTTAAGACATCCATCTTACAACAAACCTATCACATAGATAAATAAATTTTAGAGCCAAAAACAACAACAATACTAATAGGGCATAGAGCATCCATCAACCAACTTACCTTTCCACCTCTGTAGGATAAGTCATTAAGATTGCCTTGGCCACAACAACAAAAACTCTCTAGCATATCCGAACTCCACCTCTATAGGAGTGGGCTTCGTCTGAATGGGATCTGCAAGGGAGAAAACCTACTAAAAAATCATGAGCAACCCATTGCACTCTTAGAACCTATCTCCACCTCAATAGGAAACAAAAACTATAGAGCAAGGAAGATCGCAAAATTTCAAGTCGAGAGAGAAAACTTGGCAACCATGGCCAATAGAAGCACTTGGAATATCATAAAGAACCTTGGATGGAGCTTAGCTAAGAATGAAATGTAAGAGTCTTAGGATTCCACAACACCCTTGAATAACAACAACACACCATGATCCACCAAACACAAAATATGTGAAGATAGGGAAACTGTAACATCCTTAGAGATCAATAGTAAACAAGCCACAAAAGGAGTAAGAAGACCATCCGAATTCAACTTATCCAAAACAAACACTTCAAGCACACCAAGATTTATTATGCCATAGCAAGAAGAAAGCCACTTCAAAATAGGGCAGGGCCAATTCCACCACCAAAGGAACATGCTCAAGAAACCCCTATCAACACAAATACTATGAAAGTAATCACACTCGAGACCAAATCAATAAGAACACACCACTAGGAAATCCTGAGCACCAAATGGAATTAACCTTAGCTCAAACAAAGAAGAAAAAAACCACATACATCAACAAACCACTACTTTACTAATGTCCCTAACACAAATTTGGAAAATATGAAAGTTGGGTTGCAAATTTAAATAGAGGCTCAACTAGCCAATGTTGGAAAAAAGTAAAGCAAAATCAAACACAAAAGAAGTGAACCCAATAGCCAAATACACATTAAACCCTAGCCTTATATAAAGGACACAAAAATGGGAGATGAGTAGTAAAACAACTAAATCCATCATGAAACCAAGACTGAGGAGCACAAATGGTCTAAAAATCAACCAACCACTAGAAAAAACCTCATAGAATAGAGCTCTAACCATAAAGAGGCCAAGAGCACCACAAGCACATGAGGGCCTATGAGAAAAGCCAACAATCTATAACCAAAAAGTGAGGACAAGAACATGGGAGATGAGAAAGACTGAGATACACAAACAGTCCAACAAACATGCATCCACTAGAAAAAGTAGAAAAGATAGACTATCAAACAAACAACTTATGCAAGAAGCTAGAGCCAAGCCAAGGACAAGCAAAAAATTATATGTAGGAAAAAGAAGGAAATAAGCTCAATGTGAAAGCCAAAACTTTGATGTAAAATTCTAGAAGGGATTTTCATTCTTCTTATTTAGATAGAAGTGATTTAAGTAAGGTAAATTGAGATTGAAAAATTGAAATTTATAAAAAGGGTTAATTTTTTATTTAGATAGAAGTAATTTTAGTAAGGTGAATTGACGTTAAACACGGGTTAAACTTTATCATCAGTATAAGCTTAAAGATTTATTTATAATGTTTACATTAGATAATTAATAATAATACCAATGATTAAATTGTCGATTTTAAAGAGTGTATGGTGCCACTTTTCAAAGAGTTATATGTTGGTATAATATTATTTATGTTTAGATTGAGGCAAATAGAAATAATAATATTAAAGTACAGTGGAAATGTGGAATATTGGTATTAAGGATTGTTTGACTTTTGACTAAAATAATCGTACTACTGTAGAAAGAATAAATAATAATTATTGTGGTAAAAATTTGTAAACTATAAATACAAAAAAGGGTAGTATAGTAATGGGATACAATTAATGGTACACATTATATTTAGTAATACTAATTTATAAATTAGAAACGTTATTGTTACTTTGTGGTACACTAATAAAATTACTATCATAAATAATGTTATTGTTAATTGGTGGAATAATAATAACATTACTATTATATTTCCAAATAAGTTTATTCTTAATTCTTGATATATAGCGTTATTCTTAATTCCAGATACTTCATCCACTTATATTGCCATTTATATTTTCTCAACTAAAAGTGAATTGGGAAAAGGGTCTATAGAGACATATAGCCAACACATCTTTCCAGATTTCCAATTTTATTCACAAGTCTTCTCCCATTAATTACATTAGTTTATATCCTCTAATATTTCTTTTCATTGCAATGCATACTTTTGTAGACCTTAAACTAATGCACTTCTCATGTTACAAATATTAGGCTTACATGTGCTTGAATAAATGTGCTTTCTAAAAAGAAAACGTAGTGGGTGGAATTTAATAATAGTTATGTATATAGATTTTGGATTTAATTGTCCTGCTTCCTTATTGTTAAAAGGAAAATAACATCATCAATATAATCGGCATTTTAATCTATATTTATATTTTTTTAACTTGATTATGCATATAAGCGAATTTGTATGTTTGCGTATTGGTCTATGCTATTTCTTAAAAAAGTGTAGTTTAATTTAAAATCTATTCCTATGATAGATTTTTTTTTTTTAAAAAAAATGAATGCAACTTTTTATTTGTTGATCTAAGGACAATATATATGACTAATTCAACTAATACAAGATCTCCCGTCATCAATTCCAAACATGCTCGTAAAGATACTCATTATTTCATTTTACAAGCATTCCTTAGTGAAGATTTTTGTTTCCATTGTGGTTGTCATTTTCCCACCCCATTTCCAAATGTCCTTTTACAAATCACACACATGCAACTTTTATTGTTATAAAATAATCACAGTTGTTCCTATTTAAAAACTCCCCAGGTGATGGCAAACTTGCACCCACCAGCAGACATTATCACAATATCTAGCAGCTCGTCTGAGGGAGACATTATAGGATCAAAAGCTACTGATGCTCCTCCCTCACCTTCAGACTCTTCTTCTATTGTTTGGAGTGGCGTCTACAAGAGCAATGTTGCAGTCCTCGCAGAGAACATTGTGAGAGGTTGTGAAGAGACTATTGAAGATGCTAAAAAGACATGCGAAGAAGCCTTCCAAGTGGAAAACCATGACATCGAGATGGTGCAACAGGCAGTCCAAAAGTTCCATACAGCTTATTTTGTTTTGGATGCGTATTGCGACTTCCTTCGAGCAATGAAATATGATGCATTGTATGGAATGGGAAATGGTGCTAGGATTAAGGAAGATTTTCTAAAACTCCTAGCAGACATAAAGTAGCCTGTAAATAGCTTGCTTAAGATAGCTACTTGTTTTTTGTGGTTTTGGGGACAATCGTTTTTTCTTTGTGACAAAACATGACGACAACAACTTATGGCTTTTTTTTGAAGATGAGGAGCATGCCTTCCCTCTTGATATGGAATGTAATACAACGCCTACTAATCATCCAACCCCTTCTTTTCCCTAGCACAACAAGCAGTAAAACCTTATATCTGGTTTTCGAATATCTACTATGTAGTGGGAAGAATGTACAACTCCTTCCCCCCCCACTCTACTACTTTTTCCCTTGGTCCTTTCCATTGTACATATGCATCAACCAATACGGCAATTGACTCAATGTATATCTACGTTCTACTTTTTTGTCTTGTTCACTCCATGTATCTTGAACCTATTCTATTTGAACTATACACATGTATCTTTGAGCTGTTGCAATCAAAACTATACATATTCCATGTATGCAACTGACTAAAAATTAGTATAGCTGATAGTAAATTGCATAGAGAGTATCTAATTTTCCTTTCCTCTCTCCACATAATGAGGTAGATGTTCATAAAAAATGTGCATAATTGAATTATTCCTAGCCATGTTGCTACTTCCACCCAACTTCAATTTAGTTGCTTGGCTCTTCTTTCGACTACTCGAATTTATCTACCAATAAGTTGCTATAGTTTGATGAAAGGGTTGTTCTATTGACTCCTTTGCACAAGTGCCTTACATCCAATACATTTGTGCAGGATTCTCTCCTTGCCTTGCACCATGGCAAGCTTGTTGACTCCAGATGCAATTAGATTGATGCATGGAGGAAATGTCACTTTGGAACCTCATGTCCAAGTCATAGCTATCTCGAGTTTTGGCTTTGAATATACGCACAACAATCGATATAGGTTGGAAATCTCTGATGGTGTGCACAAGCAGAAAGCATCGTTGCCAACTAAATATAACTCCTACATAGAATCCAATGTGCTTGTACCTGGCTCCATCGTGCAACTGAACAGATACAGCTGTCCTCAAACAGCTAGCACACGGTATGCTCATGATCTATCTTCTACATGGCACATGAATAAGTGAGACCTACTCTCCTCTTATATTTTGTTACTTATACTTTATCTCGCTTTGAATATTTAGGTGGATTTTTATTGTCGACCTTGATATTGTCCACACAACACATGCTATTGTTAGGGAGCCAGTTTTCCTATGCACAAAACATCTTGAACAACTTGAGCACTCAACAGGAGAACCCTCTAGCTTGGCCACTTCTTCAAAAAACACTTCCGTTCCTGAAAGACTGGGTCCTCGACGTCTACTATTTGGGGTCAATCCAATCCTACCAAAGGAGGCACCACTGACAATAACACCTATCAAAAACTTGAATCCATTTCAACCAAGGTGGACTATTAAAGGTCATGTAACTATGAAGACTGATATACGTAGCTACACCACACAGAAAGGAAGTGTCCATATCTTCACCTTTGATATCATAGATTGTGAAGGAACTGAGACACGTGTGACATGCTTCAATGAAGCAGCTCACACCCATTGTGATTAAATTATCGAAGGAGCTACATACACATTGTCTGGAGGCACGGTTCGACCTGCTAATAGAGTCTACAACAAGCTTAATAGCGGGCTGGAAATTTCTCTTATGCCTGACTCAAGGGTTTCCCTCTGTGAAGATGATGATTCCATCCCTAAAGAGCACTACTCTTTTACACCCCTCAATGCATTGGTAAGCAAAAGCAACGATTCAAATGTTGATGCAATTGGAATTGTCACTTGTGTACATCCATGCACCACAATCAGGAGAAGAGATGGGACAGAGGTCGCAAGATGAACCTTAACAATTCTTGACATGTCCAACACAAATATAAATGTTACTTTATGGGGGTCATTAGCCGAAAGGAAGGGTGCACAGCTGCACGAGAAATACCTCATGCGTGAATCACCAATACTTGCTATTCGAAATGGGCATGTGGCTGAATTCAATGGAAAGGTGATCAACACCTCATCCACTACAAAACTATCGATTGAACCTCAAATAGAAGAGTCAGAACAGATTAAAACATGGTTCAAAGAAAATGACGCTACCATTCAGGCTTTGACTACTAGCTCCTTTCACATGGCCCCACCTGCTAGAATACTGACGATAAATGCCATTCGTGAAGAGGCTCGAAATACAGCTCAACCTCTACAATGCATGTTGGTGGCAACAACACGATTCATAAAAATTGACTCATTTTGCTATCCAGCATGCCCTTCTCGGTCAAGTAACAAGCTTTGTAAGAAAATACTATCACAAACAAATGATGGAAAGTGGTTTTGTGGAAAATGTAATGCAATATGTAATACCTGTGACTATAGGTATATACTTCAAGTCAAGTTGCAGGACCACACAAATATAATATGGGCAATTGCATTCAACGAAGGGGCGACACAACTCATGGGCGTGCCTACAGACAAACTATATAGTCTACAATTTGATCAAGCTGCTGATAGAAATGTGGAAGAGGTGATTAGGAGTGTCTTGAACAAGCATTATGTATTCACATTGTGTTGTAACCTTGAAATGTACAATGCAGAGCAACGCTTAAAAGCAACCATTTCCAAGGTCGAACAACTAGATTACATTGAAGAGAATAGTTTTTTGCTCAAAAAAATCTAGGAAATTTGCAATGCAAAAGCTCCTCCCCCCATTGAGCCTGTTGTTGTGCCACAACTTGTTGTGGAACTCGTAGGCTCACCCTAGCCATACTATAGCCCCTGATATAGTTGCGATGCTCTCTTTACAAGTGTAGTATGACTACAGATGGTATGCATGGCAAAAAAAATTGATGTTGTACATAACTATGGCAATATCTTTTTCTTTCTAAAAAACTATCATGTTAATGCCTTTAGATGGATATAAATATGTAAAATATTGTTTCTCTTGATATACAAAAAAATGCACATGTTTGTTTAGCAGCTTACATATGCACCTTTCTCTTGTGCCTCCAAATTGTGTTCCTCCTCATATTGCAACATGCATTCGTCAACCAATTAGGAATATCTTTACATGTTCATCTACATTTTGGTTATATAAGCATTTTTTTTTTCATCTGGTTTTGCTATGCTCGTATTCCTGATCTACCCTGACGTGTCCAGACCCAAATATGGCAGACTCCTCAATAGGGAACAATGCAAGTGACCCATATCAAAAGGAGGTGAGAAGACAACAAAACCGGGAAAGAAATAGAGCTTACTATGCTCGCCATAGAGAAGAGATAGCTACTCGAAGGCAACTAAAAAGATTGCATGAAAGTCAAAATAGCCCCCAGCTAGCAGAAGCCCGAAGACTACAAGATTGTGAGAAAAGTCGAGCTTACTATGATCGTCATAGGGAGGAAATAAATGCAAAAGAGCGCAATAGATCTTTACAGAAACAAACATGCCTAGATGAACATGGAACAACATGCATCAACAATGATAACTTCATGATGGCGATGAAAAAATTTCGTCAAAGAATAGATGCACTGTCCAACCGAAAAACATGCATTGTATGCAAGGAATGTTACCCAGGCATGCACATCCATTCATCAGGTGTTAACGCAACTTGTAAGAGATGTTTCGTTGAGAGAGGCATCCATTGGTTCTCTGCACTCAACAACATGGACCCAGGAGAGCAACCGTTTGTTTTGAAAAGACTCACCCAAGTGGAGGAAATGCTCATTGCCAAAATCAGCCCAGTACTATAGGTAACCCACACTATTGGAGGCCAGTATAGATATAGTGGCCACACGATTAGCTTCCCGCAAGATATCACTAACATTTCAAAAGTTCTTCCATGAAGAATACAAGAGTTGGACATTCTCATAGTTCGAAGATTGCATACAAAAGGTCATTATTATGATTGTTATGTCAGTAGAAGTCATATCAGAGATGCGTTGCAATACAAAGTCAAATATGACCCATACTATCATGATGTTGCAATAAGTTTTGAGCACTTAGAGCAATTCCCTGAAGCAAGAACAAACATATCAAATATGCTACATACCCTTGAAACCAATGAAGACATGGTCGTTCCAAGTAATGAAATTGCCTCTGATGGGGATGATATTGAACGCAGCACAGTAAACACATCATCATTTATGGCTAGACTTCCAAATAGATGCTATGAGTTAGAAATTATTAAGAAAACATTAGACCTTGACGACAACACAAACAACATTATAGACTGGCCTGAAATAAACTCATCACTGATAAATGAATACAATACTGAAGGGTTGCTTGATATGGCATTTCCAACACTCTTTCCAACTGGAGTTGCGCTACAAATGCAACCACAAATTATGGAAGTGCACATGCATGAGTATGCACTCCACTTAATGAGATTTCATGACCATAGATTTGGAAGGCATCCAAGGTTCTGGTATTTCATGCTTAATATTATGATGCGACATCATAGCCAAGGGCTTGCTATAGTTTTCATTAAAAAAAATGCAGAAGACAACATGCCAACCACTATTGAGGACCTTCGAGCACACTTGAAAAACTTGCCTGACACACAATTAGCTCAAGAGCTCATGCACTTTGGCTCTTCAATGCGAGGCACAAGACCATATTGGAACAAATGTCGTGCTGAACTAACAAATATGATCAACCAGATAGGGTCTCCCACTCTATTCTTCACATTAAGTGCAGCAGACACAAAGTGGCCAGACCTACAATGTTTGATATCGGATGGTACGCCGATAGGAATGCAAACAAATAAACAGCGCTTAGAAAATGTAGTCAACAACCCCCACACCACATCATTGTACTTGCATCAGCGATTCACAGTGTTCCGTGAAGAGGTAATTGAGAAACTCCTTAATGCAAAAGATTACTGGTATAGGTATGAATGGCAGCATCATGGCACTGCACATGTACATGGATTCCTTTGGTTCTATGACACACCAAACATGGATAAACTTGATTGGGATGACAGTGTAGCAGTTCAACAGGCTAGGAAATTCTTTGACAGGTATGTCAGTGCTTGGAATCCCCGTGCTGCATCAGCAAGAAACAACTTGATTTTTCGATCTTTCCAAGACGATCCTTGCTTACTAGACACAACAAAAATATTTGCTACAAACCCCTCTCATGACTACGAAGAGATCATAAATCGTGTCCAAAGGTACACAAAATGCAGAGAGGGGACATGCTTGCGAAAGAAAGGGAAAAAGGTAGAATGTCGATACAAAGCTCCATGGAAAGAGAAAATTATATCTACCCTATCACGTGACAACTATGGGACAAAACAATATGAACCTACACGGAATGATGATAGGTTTGACATACACAATCCAGAAATGATTTCAATATGGAGAGCCAACATAGATTGTCAACCTGTCATCTCATGGGCAGTTGTTCTAAAATACATTGCCAAGTATGCATCAAAAGCAGAGAGAGCATCTGAGACTTGTACTGACATGCTAGCAAGAATATCTGCAACCCAAAAACAAGATGTCCTGGCCCTTGCAGCATATCAAAAATTCATGGCAGAAATCATGGCAGAGCGTGATATTGGAGCACAAGAAACATGCCATATGCTTCAGAAATTGCCGCTTAATGTTTGTAATCGACCTTTTACATCTTTGAATGTTGGATGCAAAATGTTCCATCGAATAACAAGAGGTCCACATGAAAGCCATCTACACCCTAGCTACCTTCAGTCATACATTAATCGACCTCCAGAATTGGAGACAACAACGCTACTTGAATCTGCACGATCTTTCTCGTACTCTGCGAGTTGCAAGGGATGCAAGTGGAAAGAAAGAAAGGTCAAAGTGATTGTCAATGTTTTCCCAAAGTTCTACACCATCCAGACGAGGACTCAGACCAGTTCAAAACTTTCTGTTGGAGTGAGCTCCTGCTGTACAAGCACTTCCGAAGCTTGGAAATCGACATAGGGATAACTAAGGATACAGTACTTGCAAATTGGAAGAAAATGAATACATCCAAATATGATGTATGGCATGTCCCGTGGTCCGCCCCGTCAGACGTAAACACCGACGATGCAGAATCAAACAGTGAAATTGACATGGACAAAAGGGACATGCTAGAAATGAATGAATGGGAATGATTTTCGCAAATGGGCCCCTCAAACAACATCAGCCTAAATGAGCTTGACCTGCTTGGCATGCGTGAGTTTGATAGCAGCTACAGATGGGAACAACTTTCAGTGCCCCAAGAGCTTCATGAAATTGCCACACAATTTATAAACATGGAGAAAGCATGTAGCCATGAAAGGCATGCTCCAACTAAGTATGATGTCCCAGACTATACATTATCTTCCAAACAAAAACTAGCACTCACACATATTATCAACCATAGCAAATATCAGTCAAATAAACCATTACACATGATTATTCAAGGGACAACAGGTACAAGGAAATCATACTTGATTGCTCGCATAAGAAAAGCACTTGATACTTACAATCTGCACCAGCAGCAC
Source organism: Sequoia sempervirens (assembly GCA_007258455.2). Taxonomy (NCBI): domain Eukaryota; kingdom Viridiplantae; phylum Streptophyta; class Pinopsida; order Cupressales; family Cupressaceae; genus Sequoia; species Sequoia sempervirens. Next base: position 18,371 of record VDFB02275919.1, on the reverse strand, counting down.
CAGCTACTCACATTGGCTCCTACAGGGGTTGCTGCATTTAATATACATGCATCAACTATACATTCAATGCTTCGAATTCCTGTCAAAGAAATGCACCCATTGCAAGGCCAATCATTAATAACATTTCAGGAAGAGATGAAACACATAAGATATGTGTTGATTGATGAGATGAGCTTCATAGGACCAAAGTTGCTACTGAAGATAGATGCAAGACTACATGAGGCCTTCCCGCATCGACAACATCTTTATTTCGATGGTGTGTCAGTAATCCTAATAGGTGACCTCGCACAGCTCCCACCTGTACTTGACAAGCCTATTTACACATCACACTCAAATGCAAAAACACTATGGGACCAATTCACGACCGTTGTCACCTTAGACACAGTGTTTCGTCAACAAGGTGAGACTCCAGACCAAAGACAATTCTGCCAACTATTGCAAAACATACGCAATGCAAAAGCATCACAAGAGGATTGGGAACTTTTTAAAACACGCACAGATAAGCATCTCACCTCTAGCGAAAAAGAAATATTCAACAATTCAATGCACTTGTTTTCTACCAATGATTTAGTTAGACTTCACAATAGAAGAATGTTGAAATTGTTAAACCATCCAATTGCAATAAGTGCTGCAACTACCACCAGGGCTGAAGCAGATAATGCAACTACTGATGAACAGCTTGAAAAGCAGGTATTACTTTGTAGAGGGCAGCGCATCATGCTGACAACCAACATATGGACACAAGCAGGCCTTGTAAATGGAGCTTTAGGTGAAGTTGTTGAGATAGTATACAGCCTTGGTTCCAAACCACCAAATGTTCCACTTTATGTTGTGGCAAGGATGGATAATTATAGTGGGCCAGCATGGAATGCAAATGACCCCAAAAGTATACAGATAATACCTGTATCATTGGGCAGTCGTAGGAAAATTCCACTCACAATGGCATGGGCTATTACCATACATAAATTCCAAGGCCTAACGCTATCCAGCGCAACTATCGACATTGGAAAAATAGAATGACAAGGACTTACATTTACAGCTATATCCAGAGTGAAATCTTTGAACAACCTTCGTATTCAGCCAATGTTCTCCTTTGAGAGATTCTAAAAAATGCATAACCACCCATACACAACTATGAGAAAAGAAGAGGAAGCCTGATTACAACAACTATCTCTAAAAAGTCAAGGTGCACAACTCTTTTCCCTTTCTCCCTCATGTTGCTCCTGCATATTCTTATATCAGCAATTTCTCTTTTAGAAAGTAAATATAGATGTATATTTAATAGTTTTATAATAAATTGAACATGGAGCAATCATTGTACATTTCAACAAATAATGTTCCCACCTAACCATTCCATTTCTTTTGCTTTGCAGGCCTTGAAACCGAATGGCATATATCATAGCTCATCACCATCAAACACCAACAATTGTACAGTGTTTAGTCCAAAAAAAAGTTCTAATACAAAATTGTTCACCGGTATTTTGACTTCTCATAGCACACATTTTGTATATCATGAACTACCAACAAATGTACTTGGCCCAGTTGAGCTATAATGTTCTTACACTTCAACCATTTAAGATAATATATTGTTTTCTTCATCCACTTGGCATGTTCTACTCTACTTAAAAAAACCAAACTCCACTTTCCCCATGCATTCTCCCCCCCTCTCTGCCCTTCGATACACTACCATAGTATACCCTCCTATCGGCGTAACCCTTGCACCTTGCTAAGGTGCAAGCGCTAGTTTAATCAACTTCTACTAAAAAGTCTCTAAGGTTTCTATTTATATCAGGCACAAATTAATAGGAGAAAGAACATACATGAGCCACCCAGTTTGGGTGTATTGGCATCTCCTGTACATGCACAAGTTATTTGTAAGCAACATAAACAATAAACTCAATGCCCTAAGAAAAGTAAATAAAAACTCTATTCTATTTAGTATTATTTCTATATTTTTGCTTCCAATATAGATTTATTATAGCCACGAGAGACCAAAACATGTCTGTTAAATCCCTGGTTCCTGTTCAATCTTGTCCAACACTGTTGCTGACTTACCCAACCCGATCTATGTTTAGATAGGTATTCAAACACAGCTTGAACATCATTAAACCCTATTGTGAAGGGTTACCATATCTCTATTTATATGCACCAAAGAGAAATCCCAAAGCCCTACGGATTGAAAAATCTATTTACCAAAGCAAGATAACTTCAAGTAAAAGCAGCATCTTGTGAATAGATGGTGTGCATATCTTTACTTCTTGAACAGAAAAGTAGTGTAAAGAACTGAACTAAGGAGGAGAAGAACTAACATGAGGAGGAGGAGATATAGAAAGTAAGGGAGAGAAGGCAAATACAGCTTCGTGAGAATTCCTTTCGAGCCATTGTTAGACGTTGCACCGAACAAGCTTTGTAGGTTGCGTAGCAGATCAACAAACACAAATTAACTGCTCAAACTGTGTAAGACAAGAGTAACGAGCGTAAATAAATAGAGAAGGGCCACCGACTAAAGGCCTGTAATTAATGAGTGGCCACCCTAGATTAAAGATATGCATATTCCTATGTTGCGCGTGAACTGGTCTAGCCACGCCGAACGCGTTTCCTTCCCAAGCATTCTATGGAGGGTTATTTATTTATTTAATTGATTTATTTTTTGGTCTCTTTAAAAATATTCACAATATGAACACTCTTAGTGTAATAAGGGTTTATATCTGGTCACAGAATGCCAAATGCATTTCTTTCCCAAACATCCTATGGAGGCTATAGTCCAATTGTTTTAACATAACTTTCTTATTCTTTTCTTCATTGACTTTTGTTTAGGTGGTTTTTCTTAAAATACTCGCAACATGAACAATCTTAGGGTAATAAGGGTTTATATCTTGTAGTTAGGTTTGAAGGGTTCCTCTTCTTGTACTGATTATCCTTCATATCTGGATTATCAAGATTTTTTGGAATTGGTGTATTCAGATTTTTTTTTTTAAGACTGACAGTGCTATTTTGAAATTGGTGTATTTGGATTTTTTTCTTTACGACTAGAGTCTTTTTTTGAATTTTCAAGATTTTTTGGAATTGGAGTGCCCAAATGCTCTTTAAGACTGACAATCCTACTTTGTAATCAGTTGTTTTAACATTTTTTTTTCCCTTCATATTAAAAAAGCATTTAATGCAAGTTATGGTTCAATTGTATAAAATGTTATTAATTTTAACAATAAATAAAGATTATTTATTTTTAATACAAATAAGGTGTAAAAGTATTATTGATTATTTTGTCAAATTGAACTGTTCATAGTAAATGATAATTGTAGCCTTTCTATTGATAAATTAATTACAAATAAGGGACAAACAATAAATATAGAATTGATTTGTAAAATTTAAATACATTAAATATGATGTTTGGTTTTGAATTTGAATGGATGAATATATTTGTAATGAAATTAGTATACCTATTTTTAGCAAAATCTATTTAAAATATGTGCATAAATGTTCTTCTCCAAACTTCTATTTAACTTTTATATGACTAAATATAGAAGTTTGTATATCTATATACATAGGTTTATATATACTCTCTTGAATACATCTATAAAAAAATGTAGATATAAATTTGGAGTTATTTTTATTTACTTATAGATTTTTTTCTTTTCTACTTACGAATTATTCTATAGTTCTTTTATTTACTAAAGAGTGTTTTTCAAAACTTACTTTAGAAATATTTAAGTTTTATTTATTAATATTTACCCTAACGGTTATTTTATAATTTACTCTAACGGTGATGGAAGAAGTGGGCGATTCCCTAGGTGGTTTCTTGTTGGTTGATGCTGCTACTTCTGACATACTTCATTCCACCTTTGCACAAATTTTGGTTGATATGGTTGTTTCAAAAGGGCTGCCTATTGAAATCTTAATCAAAACTTCAAAGGGTTCTTGGATACAGTCCTTGGACTATGAAGGCATTCCCTTCTACTATAGAAGATGCTTTAAAATAGGTTACTTTGTTGCATGATGTGGTTTCGAGAAAAATGCTTCAACTTCTTGGTGGAAAGGTGCCTCTCAACAACATTATACGGTTGAGAAGAATGTTGATCAAAATATTAGCTTTTCTGAGGTGGTTGCCTCGGAAACACAAGCTCGTGAAGTTTCCCCTTCGGATGTCTCTTATGGTGGGGTTACTGAAACTGAACATCTTGTTGAAACCCCTAATGTTTGTGAGGTGGCTGCTTTTGTATCTCTGGGTATTGGAATGCCCCCTCCAGTCGTCTCAAATGGCGGGATTGCTAAGGCAACCCCTATTAAGCCAACGATTGCCATTTCAGGGGAATGTGCCTCAACTTCCCTTTCTGGTGGCTCTTCAAAAAATTCCTTATTTGTGCAAAGGAATGAAAATATAACCCCTAATACTTTGGTTGTTGGCTTTCATGACGCCAAGGTAAGGCGGCGCAGGTGGAAGATGGCTGGATCATAGTTAAGGGCAAAAAATATAAATCCTCTCCACTCCCACAAGAAAAATGTTTAATGTAAATCTTAACTGGTCTTGTTTGGGAGCTGGTCTTTTTCACTGGTTGCTTGCTATCTTTTCTATAGCCTTGCTCTTTTTTGTTAAAGGGTTATGGGTCCCTTCAAAATCTGTTTTTCCCTATATCAAAAACAATGTAATAAAATCACATTTACATAAATCTAGGGTAATTAAATAAATGTATATAAATAAAATCACAATTAACCTAAATTTAAATACTCAATTGAAATTTGATAATGGCAATATATGAATATTGAAAAATTACATTAAAAAGGATCAACCACTTAGCTTTAGGAATTATGACAAACAAATAAGTGTTAATGTTATACAAAATTTAGTCATTTTCACCCAACAAACATTTCTTATGATATGATCTTTTTTTGCAATTGTAATAGTTGTTGTTGTGGATTGAATCCATGCTCCTCAATGTCAAACACAATTTCTTGAGAAATGGAATAATCCATGATGTTGATCTTGTAACTTGTAAGATTAATTTCTAAGTATAAGTCCTTGCAACCCTTTTTTTTCATTATCACTAGGATCTAATAGTACATATGGCTTAGTGGAGTTTAAAAAATAACTTAGATAACTATCAGAATGTGATGGATAAATTCTTATTAGTTAATACCCTTGATAGAATGGATTTCTATTTGATAAGTGATGTCAAGCATGTGATCAAAGTCTATTTGAAGAAGGTTTTTATTTAAACAAATCATCATTTTTTAATTTATAATTCAATAAAAAAAATTGATATTAGTTCACTAAACCATTCAAACAAGTGCATTTTTAAATGCATGTATGTTGTTGACTATAGTTGTCTACATTATTTTGTATTACCCTACATGTTAAACATGTGATTTTTTTTATTAAGGTTAAAAAGGTTTTGAAGCAACCTAAAACCCTTTACAAGTAGGTTTTGAAGAGTCCTAAAACCTTATCATAACACAGGATGTTACCAAAAAGTATAACAAATCCAACTAGTAGCTTAACAAAAGTAGTCAAGAGAGAAAGACTAAGAAAAGAAAACTACACCAAAAAAGTTTTGAAGGGTCCCCAAAACCAATTTACAACCAAGTTTTATAGGGACCCAAAACCCTATTAGAACAAAGAACATTTCGTAAGATAATCTTGGCCAAGTAGCAACAAGATCACAACATTTTTTCATTGGCTTAAGAAAGAAATATAGGATCCCATCACCATTCTCGACCTCCACCTCAATAGGAGGGAAGAGTATAGAACAAAAAAAGGGAAACAACTCCCTAGCATCAAAACTGTTGTGCCCTCAGCACACACGCCCTGTTGGGAATGGGGACCCTCTTTTCTTTTTTGCCTTGTCGGGTCTGTTAGGGCCGCCTCGTTTTGCATGCCCCTCTTTCATTTTGCATGGTCGGTATTACCCTAAAGTTTCATCCTAAGATCGACCGTGGTTCCCCCTTTAAATTTTGGTGCCCTCCGGGGCCTTGTGGGTTCCTTAGGCCGTTTGGGCTTTGGGGCGGCCCTGGGCCCCTTCGGACCCAGGCCTCCGGGGTTCCCTTATCGGGTTTGCCCCTTTCATTTGCCTCCCCGGCGGCCTTTCCCGGGCATCTTTTCGCCCTTCGGAACCCACCCCACTGTTTGCCGTTCGTTATCCTTGCGGGTTTCCCGGCCGGCCTCTGCTCCTTCGGGCCCCGGGAGCCAGAAGTCCGTGTCCAGACTTCCGTCCCAGGATCGCCGTCGCGGACGACGATCCTCCATCGGCCGCCCGTCCCTTGGGCTCCCGGGTCTGGCTCGCCACCGCCGTCGCTGAAGTGCAAAATCAAATGGCGGCGAAATCCCTGCGGCCTCCCGCCCTTCGGTCCCCGGGGTGTTGTTCGCTGCCGCCATTCAAACGAACTGCGAAAGTACCTTCGGCGGCGAACTCTTCACCGCGCCCAGCCCTCCAGGCCCCGATCCTTCCGTCGCCGCCGTAGTCCGTGGTCACCTTAAATATTTGCGGCGGCCGTTGTTGCGCAGCCTCCCACCCACCGGGTCCCGAAGCCCTCGTCGCCGCCGCCGACTCGAATTTGAATCTCACCCACTGTTGGCGCGGACGTACGAGGCATTAAATGCAGCATTAATGAGCGGTCAGGTATGTAAACCGGGGTCCGCCGAAGTCTTTTTCACTTAGCAAATTTGAGCGAGTTGGAGCAGCGGTTGAATTGGAGCCCACTGCAATCACCCTCGTCACGATCGTCGCCATCAACCTCGCTCCGTCGACTCCACCGGTGGATCCCATCACCTATCCACTTAGCGAGTTTGCAGGTAGGCCGTCCTCGTTCGCTCTCCCGTTATTTTCAATCATTTTGAGGATTCAACTGAATTAAAGGATAAAATTAAAATGGTCTAAAAAGAACACCCCCGCGTCGCACCCAAAACCCATGTGTTCGAATTTGACGGAAGCCATCGGGATCACCCTTACCGTCTCCCAGGACTTGTCCGCGCCGTGGGTGTTCTTCGCACAGTGCGAGGGACCCTGCCGGGCCCGAAACCTACTGTCGCCGTCAAAATTGGAATCAAAATCCCCAACGGAGGTCCGTCCTTTCAGGCCCGGGCCTCCGGGTTTCCTGTCTCGGGCTTCCGCCTTGGATTCACCGCCGTTTAAACTTCAAAATCTCCCGGCGACGCCCCTGCTTCTGCGTCCCCGTGACTTTTTGGGCCCGGCCGTCCGGAGTTCTGATCCCGGAACTCCGTGAGGTTTCCGCCGTCCCTCACGGCGAAACCTGCCCGGCTGCCCGACCTTCGGGCTCTGGGCTCACTTTCACCGCCGCCGTCGCCCGGCTCTTATGAAATTTTCCGGGCGGCCGCCTCCCAGCGGCGCCCCGTCCCCCGGGCCCCGGTTCCCCTTTCGCCGTCGCTGTCTATTCCTTCGTGGCGGCCAGCATCATCTGTCTCTCCGGTCCCCGGTCTGGCTCCCCTTTCATCGCCGCTGTGCAAATCATCACCAAATACCCTCAGCGGCCTGTACCTCACGCCAATCCGCCTCCCAGGTCCCGGTGTCGTTTTCGCCGCCGTCGCCTGTGGGTTGTCGTAGCCTACCAGCGGTCGTCCCCTTGCGTCCTCCCGCGGACCGGAGCCCGAACGTTACCTCACTGCCATCGCTACGCCACGTTCCAAATTGCTAGGGCGGCGAACCTCTGTCGGCTCCCCGCCCTCCGGACTCCGGTCATCTCCTCGCCCCCGCCTTTCAGAATGATCTAACAAGCACGCGGTGGCTAGCGTCCCCCCGGCCTCCGGGGCCCGGTGCTCCGAATGACGTGCAGTCTAAATTGTGAAACCAAACCTGTTTTCGGCCGACCTTTGCCTTCCCGGGTTCCAGCCTTCGGGATTCCGCCGCCGGACTTCCGCCTGACGTGCGCCGCCGCCAGCTTCCTTCGCTTGACTGCCTTCCGGCCTGAAACCCCCGGAGTTCCCCAAATTGATCCAAATCAAGTCCAATCGAGAATCTGACTTCGACCCACGTCTTAAATCAGGCCTTTGTTCATCATGTGTCTCTTAGAACATCAAAATCTGACCAACGGAGGTCTCCGGGAACTTTCGGGCGTGTTTTCCCTTCCTGGCAGCATTCCTGCCAGGGAAGTCCGGCCTTCCAGGCCCGGATTGCTCAATTGCCCTAAAGTGAAATCAATGTCATCTGAGAATCAAATTTATGATGCATTTGAATGGTTAGTTATATGATATGCTCGCAATACGGACTAACATTAACATTTTCGTTGTTTTCTTGTGCTAACTTTGCCCTTTGCCTGCAGGATATATGGAATCAGCCGCAGGAACTTCAGGGGCCTCTACCGAAAAGGACAAGGGTAAGAAATCCGGAAGGGCTGCCCGTGGGAAAGATGACAAAGACCAAATGAAGTTCTAATTTCAGGGTGAACCACTCCAGTTAAAGGTCTCGACTGACTGGAAAGAGATCTCAGACACCAATATAGGCCAGGTGGACATAGATGAGTTCACCCAGAGGGTCAAGGTCGACCCTAAGACAAAGAATGCACGATTGATACGCCAAAGTGGAATCGCTAAAGCTGCTGGCTTCCCGCCGTCTCTAATAGCACCTGAACTAGTGATGGCTTGCCGAGAAGCCTACCAGACGGACACGCGAACGATCATGGACAAAGAAGGGAATGTTCTTGCCGACATGTCACCAGAAGGAATTACAAAAACATTCCACATCCCTACGTTCCCGCATATGCAAGTCCCCACTCTAGAGCAGTGTCAGGCAGCATGGGATGCCAATCCATTGAACATCAAGAAGTCAATCACCATTTACTGGTTGAAGGAAAAGCGGGGCAGCGCTGCAAAAGTTCCTCAAGAACTGTTCCGCAGCAATTTTCAAGAAGACTATCACGACTTGGTAACCATGCTAAGCAGGGTTATGGGCCTCCCAGTAGCCGCCTACTTCTAGGAGTGGATGACTTACTATATTGAGCAAATCATACGGGGGAATGAGGACGTGAAAACCAAGATCTCGTTCGATTGGGGGAGTATCATTAGCAACTGCTTCCACGAGCAGTTTATAAATGTTAAGAAAAGCAACAAATTCTATATGACCTCGTACCTGGTGTACTCATTGGCGGATTAGAAGCAATATAGTGGGCTCTTCATGGTGCCGAATGGGGATCACAAATGAGGGCTTAAGCCTTTTGACCGGTACCCTCAGCTACAATACCGCTACTTCAAAAAGGAGTACCGCCGAGTCAATGATGCCTTCATAGGCCATGTTATTAGATTGATAGCCGGGGACTTCGAGAGAAGGGTATCTCACAGTGCCAGGGCACTCCTAAAGGAGTATGCCTTCTTATACATTCAGTTCCCTAAGTTTACTTACATCCGTGCCCAGGGATTCATGGAACGGCCGAACAAGCTGCCCAGATACCCAAATGATAGGATTATTCTCCTAGAGCTTTCTCGGCAGCTCCAACATATTCAGGCAGTCTTCAGCCAGAAGCACGTAGTAGGGATCCCTTATCCCATGATCCTCGGCCAGGGCCAGTATCAGCTGCAAACATCTCAATGCACCAGTAACTCAGAAAAGGAACTCAAAGAGTACAACCTTGAGTGGTACACGGCTCGCCCATGAATGGACCCCCATGGCCACGTCAGGAAGGCACTAGGGCCAGCATATACCCACCAGTACCATGTTGAAGATTTCTGGGCAGATTGTAGAGATGATAAGGAGGTCCGCCAGAGACACTACATGCGAATGACGGTGTAATTCTTAAGGAGAGTACAGCTGTTTCTGGTGCCAGACCAGCTTGAGGAAGATGAATCCACACTGGTGCACCCGAGGTACCCTGCGGTTGCCGACCTAGCGATCCCCTCCATCGACTGGGATGAACAAGAGGTCGAGGACCTGGATACCATCACCCAGCCTATCATAGCTCGCACTAAGGAGTGGGTTGATGGACAGGTGGCACAACTAGAGCAACAGGGGGTGGCTCTAACATACGAGGCACTTAAAAGCGGGCCGAGCACCACGGAGGACGTTGCTGCCTCCCCATTAGCCGGTGAGACTTCCAAGTCTCCCCCATCACCAGGTCCCAGAAAAGAAAAGAAGCAGAAGCGACACAGTCCGGGGATCCCAAAGAGCAAGCAACAAAAGATACGGGAGGCTCATCTCCTGACATTAATCACAATGGAGGCGCAGCCTCCATTGCTCCTTCCTCCCCCGGCTGGTGTGTTGCCCCCCTCTTAGACCGCAGCCGCCTCATCTCCCCAAGCGGTGGACATCTCTATTCACCTTGCTTCTTCGCCCCCAGCCGGGTCCATAATCAATATTGACTCTTCCTCAAGCATGACCACTTCCCCTTCCTCTGCTGCTGCCATGTCACCCATCACCTCCCTACCTCTGGCAACAATACCATCGCCTGTTCCACTTTCTAGCATGCCCGAGGCCATTACACGGCACCTGCAGAGTCTTCCCCCCGAGCTCTCACAAATTTTAATGGACCCCGCTCTCCAGGCTGCCCTCGCCCAAGCCCTCGCCACATCTCAGCCTTCGCAACCACCAACAGGTCCGCCGGCCATGGAGGCCACCATGTAGATTTCCAAGGAGATGGAGGAGCTGGAACAAGAAGCTTCAAAGCCTATTGGGGAAGAGGCCGACGATTATTATGAGCAACCTGAATTTGAGTGTAGAACCATCGACAAGGTTGCCTACGAGGGAGAAGAAACAGGCTCTTCTGAGGGCGGGGATGGGGAGGATGGCTCGGGCGCCAAGGAGATTATTAGGGTTTTTGATGATGACATCGAAGAAGAGTTGGCCCAGCAACTAAAGGATGTTGGAGAAGAGGAAGAACCGTCGCCACGTGGTGAAGAAGGACAACCACCAGAGGGGCAGCCTGAAAAGGATATCGCTGGGGCAGAAACCCACATTGTGAAAAGTCCAGAATCCGAGGCTACTGAAAGAAAGAAGGAAGAAGAGACAGCAAAAGAACAGGATCCCACCTAGATTGTATCCACCAAGCTGCCTATTAAGCACCTCATGCTTTATCAAGATTCTGACGAGGAGGAGGATGCTGCCAGGGAAAAGGAAGAACTTGAAAAGGAAAAGGAGGCAGAAGTGTTGCCTTTGACTGAGACGGGTGAAGGCAGCCATGATACACCCAAGGATAAGTCCTCCATGCCCGACTGGCTGGAAAAGCAACTTGTAAAGACTACTCCTGTCTTGAGCGACCCAAGGTCGAGGTTGGAGGCCATCTTGGCTCGATCTCTGGCCACAATAAAGAAGGAGAAGAAGCCTAAGGTCCATTCCAGGATAACCATGGACGCTTCTGGCTCCTGGGCTGCACAAGTGGCAACGCCAACTATTGGCCAGGATGGAGTAAGTTACAGTATTTCCACGATCGACCTAGGGATAGCCACTAGGGAACAGAAGGTCAGACATCTGGAGGAGTTAGTGGCCACGGTGGTGCATCTGATTAAGCAGGATAAGATCACCAAAGACGAGTTAAAGGTGCAGGTTGCTGCCCTAACCGACTACATCCAGCAGTGGTCTTCAATAGACGACCTCCCCACTACCTCCACGATCGCACCACAGCTACTCTCCAAGGAGCAGATAGATAAGCTAGAGAGGAGGAAAAACTTAGAAAAGACCATAGAGGACTGGTTCCAACAGGTTACAAAGGTCGGAAACATAGGGATCGGCTTGGCCGTGCAGATAGCTAACAAGTTCCTGGACCTGATTCAGTCCTTGGAAAGCACAAGAAAGCTCTGCACCAACTTCCCTGTAATCTACGACTCTGCCTTCCCGAAGGTTGAGGCCATCCTCCAAATGCCAGAAAGCACGTGGGAAGAGAAACTGGAATTGAAGAAGGAGGATCACTGGTTGGTGGATATATGGCACAGGGACCTCATCAACCGAAGGGAGAGGATGGAGCAGATCTAGAGCAGGGTGGATCCAGATATTGCATGGATCAAGGAGATCCGAGCAAAATGCGTCGAGTACCTAAAGATGATAACAGGCCATGATATACCCACGGTGCAGTTGGATGCGGAAAAGGTTAGGTCATACTTTGAGGAGAGGATGAAGGACGGGACAGCTGGAGATATCACAATAGACTTCTTGAGTTTCACTGCCCGTGCCTTCGATAGATCAGAGCTCTTCAGGGATCAGGGCTCAAAGTATGATGAGGACTGGAAGCGGTTGGAAGAGAATGCTAAAGAATGGAGCTACCAGGCATTGAGATGTGAAATCCTTGAGGTAGACAAGCTCCAGGCCGTAATCCTCAAGCATATTGAACACGCAGCCTCTGAGGAGCAACCAGACAGCCTAGCTAAGGAAGAAGACCTCCCAGAAAAGTAGCTACAGCCAAAGAAACAGCAATCAGCTACAGGACGAAAATGCAAATAGTGTCATCCACTAGATGACAAAATAGGGAAAAGACAAAGGGTATTTTTTTAATTGTAAATCTATTTTGGGGGTAGGTGAAACCCTATTTTGTAATGAATCGTGGCCACACAATTGTAATGAATCTTGGCCATTCATTTGATTTTGGAAAAGCTATAAATAGAGCACTCCTCTCATTTGCAAAGAGAGAGTTGAATTGTTGTAAAGACATGCTGCAAAAATTTATAAGAAATAGCATTGATTTGGTGCATTTCCTTGTTTTCTCCCATGTTATTTGATTCACTTCTCCAATCTTAGATGTTTAACTTAGATCTATTTGTTGTTTAGTTAGCTGTTCATGTTATTTGGATAATCTTAGGAATGTTGTTGGCTGTTCATGAAGATTCCTGCTTTGTTGATGATCCCTTAGTCCATACTTTTTGCTGTTTGCTGAAGGTAGATAGCTTTGCAAAGTTAGCCTGGACCTGATTTAAGCTGCCTCAAACACTTATCTTTAGTTCATGCACTTATGTGGTGGATGAAGGATAAAAATCTGCAGCCCTTAGAAGATTGCACAATTTCCATGCTACTGTGAAATCCCTTGTTAAGTGGGATATTGTTTTGAAGGAATTGTCCATTGCAGGGACTCCATTATTACTATTCGCAACAAGCTTTAGGCTTAGGAACTTTCCTTCCCCTTCGCTCTTTTTTTCACTTTCTTTAGAAACTGAACAACACCAAGGTTTGTTGCACTTTACAAAGAAAAATCCAACAACTAGATGGAGTTTGAGACTGCTATTTGAACCTACAGCCCAGACATAACTGCTTACATATTAAAACTCCTTTTCGAAGATCCAACGTCAAGCTTTGTGCCCATAATTCGTGTTTCTGTAAGGCCGCCTTGTGATTCCAGCAAATCACATCAAACTACTGAGGTATCTTAGCATTGTCATGACCTGACACCCGAGAGACATTGGGATAGTGTTCTGCAATTCAATTGTGGGAGATTGTCTTTCAAGAGAGGTAGTGCATCTACGCACTGCCTGTGTTGAGAAGTGCATAAAAACACCATCAACAAAAACCATCTCATCTGCTTAAAAATTCTCCACCTCAATAAGAGAATGCAACACCTCTATAGGAAGAGCAGACAAAGACTCCACATTCTCTCAATAGGATGGGTCTACACCTCAAATGGAAAATAATAATTGAGGAAGTAGGAAGAGAGAAAACACAACAGAGGAAGGAGTAGTAGAGGTTCCCTTTAACAACAAAATTAATTTGGTCAACATAAAAAACTTTAATCACCGCCTAGTCATCAACACCAGACAAGAAACAAAGGAAGCAAATTCCCCTTTAGATAGATTTAACCTTTGAATCCTCAAGGTATGAGATTCAACAACAAAAAAGAAAAATGGCGGATGTAAAGCTCCACTAACTCCAACACACCTCAGATGTTGTAGGAAGAAATACTAAGATAAGATGACATACTTCAAAAGGAAAATCCAAAACTAGAGAGAAAACTACACTAGATAGTTTACAAACCCCATAGCCAACAAAGCCCCCACAAACCTGAGGCCAATACATAAGTGGATAAGCTACAACCAAATAAAGAGAAGAGTTAACCATATCTCAAGCTTAAATAATACAAAAACTCCCCTAGCTAAGCTAGGAAGCCACCAAAGAAAGCGACCATATATCTCAGAGACTCCACCACAACCACCTAGTTGCACCCACTAAGGCCTCTCAACCACTGCAGAAGGAAACATAGAACCAAAACCATCTACCTCATCCTGTAAAATTTCCTCCTCCACTTTTGCAAGAATGAAAGAAACCAAAATAACATAGTCACTCCTCTGAAACAGTAAAGAATGACAATTATCAGCCACAGGAATCAACAAGAAAGACTTAGTGATCAACCAATAAATTCCATTCAACCCATCAACAACTCCAAAACATAGCACCAAAGAGCTTGTAAAGCCAACAAAAAGGCTTCCATTGAAGGAATCCAACTCTGCCCACCACAAACGTCTGACCATAGCAACAACACACAAAAAGGGACCTCCATCTACATTAGAATCTTCCTCAGACAACCTCTATAGAGGATTTCAAATTTCCCCCATCCTCTTCCCACTCTTTGTCTTCTACCTCTCCATCATAAATATTTTTAAGCTATCAAAATTTCTCTATACTTTTGGTTGGTCGCTATTTAGGATTCCTCAAATTAGTTATTGATAATGGGAAAGTGAAGAAAAAGAGTAGAGTAAAAGAAACAAGGAAAAATGAGACACAATAAAATGGGGTGACAATAGGTGCAACTATACCAACCTTATTTTTATGATTCTTGCCATAGATTGTGTATGTCTCATCATTAAAGACCAATTTGTCATTCTTTTCACACAATCATCCAACACTTAGTGAAATCTTTAATAACTTTGAAGTGTAATAAATTTCATCAATATTTTTCTTTCCCTCTCTAGTATTCACCTTTATAGCTACTTTTGAATCAACTTCCAAGTATTTTTTTATCACCAAAATTTATCTTGGTCTTGAAACTTTTATCATATAAAATATCTCATTATTCCATAACCTATGATTAGAAAATTTTGAATCTAAATACCAATATATTTCACAAAAATTACTATAAATAAAAAGAGAAAAATAATAAGATATAAGATCTGAAACATAGAAAAATAGGGTAAGGTTCAAACACAGGTTTTTATACTAAATTTGCAATATTTCACAAAACTTACTATAAATAAAAAGAGAAAAATGGGGTGAATGAACCTACCTATTCTTCTCAATGAGATTCCTCAAGTTAAAATATAGTTCCAACCCTTTAGTGAGTGAATTCTTTGAGGAATCTTGCAATTTCCTTTATTTGTGTATGTAGACTAAACAACTCTTTTGGGAGAGACACTAAAAAAGTAAATCAACTTAAATCTAAAATGACCAACTCTAATTACTTCAAACATAGATCTACTAGACATTTTATTTCACACAAATTAGATGAGTGGAGGACACTTAAAACTAATCTCAAAAATAGTCGCAAAGTGTCATGTTCTTGCCCAAAGTGTCTTGACAAGAATGACTGAATATGGATTATGGGAGAAAGATTTAAAATACTAAATTTAATCATTTAAGATATGTAAAAAATGGTTTTGTAGATGAAACATAATACTAACATAAACAATAAAGCTTCTGGTAGATCCAGGAATGTAAAATGTTGTGTACCTCTCAAAAAACACTATTTTTAGAAGTTGTTTGAGGAATCATTTGACCTATGGAAAATGGGTCCATTGTAGGGATTTTCAAAATTGGTTTATGGGTCCTCTGCTCCTATGTCTATACTTCCATATTCTTTGGGTTTCATATTCAAACAATCAAAAATTAATTTAGGATCCGAGTTTTCATGGGATGAAAACAAAGGTGACAACAAATGCAACTTTGACAAATTCTTCAATTTTTCTCTTCAAAGAGTCTTCAAGATTTCTTCTACCTAAATCTACAATCACAAATCAAGAGGGGAAAAGGTTTTTTTTTTGGTGAATGTGTTTTTCCTTGGTCAAACCCTATTTTGGTAATCAAACATTGAAATGAAATTAAACATGAAAGAGGGAATGAAGAATGAACAAATCTATGTTACCATTCAACAAACCCTTTCATAAACCTTGGAGTGTAGATCTGTAACTTGCATGAAATTGTTTCAATGGTGTGGATCTTGAATAAATCATGACTTGAAATAATTCTTTGAATGCTTGAATGGATCATGAAACCTGCATCATCCTATTAGCTACAATAGCATCCATGATGCAAGAAGACTTTGACATGACAATTGGATCTTGATTGTTGCAATAAATATTCAATTAATTTTCCTTTGAAAATTCTCTTGATCATCAAATTTACTATAGTAATGCTCACTTAAAAATTGCTAGGTGAAACATAGTGAAATAACCTTATATTTATAGATATGTAGCCTTGATTTCCCAAAATTCAAATATCACAAGCTGATTTTGAAATATACATTTGAATATGTTAAAATACTACCAAAAACATAATTTGAATTTAGGTCCTACATCTAATGGAGGACCTATTCACCCATGGGTGAATGGATCCTCGGTCCCTAAACCTAGGACACACATTGCTCAAGCTAAAGTGTTATGTTAAGCCATTAATGAATGTTGGGTTTCCTCTTCGGAAAATGTAATAAAACGGGATTGGTAAATGAATTAAATGGCTTATTAAGGCATAATTAAGCTCTATTAATTAAAGGAGACTTAAATAAGTGTGAAATTGTAAATAAATACATTTTACAATACACAAAGAAAGCACAATTAAGTACATTTTAATTAAGGGGGTCCAAATAAGAGTGAAATTTTACAACACTAAATTAAGGCATTATTAAGTTCATTTTAATTAGGAAGGCACAAACAAGTGAGAAAATATATATAGGGATACATTTTTCTATACTACATTTAGCCCCCACTTTAGTGAGAGGAGGAGTACAAGTGCAAACTCACACTAAAGTAGACAAATATATGTAAAGAGGGGTCTAACTGCACCAATGCTTATGGGATAGGATGAAAAAGATCAAGGAGGTTGTCCAAGACCCTAGGACCAAGATCCTACGTCAAACATGTCTAAGAGAGGGCTTGGAGGAGAAGTTTTGGGCTAAGGCTATATCTACTGGATGTTACCTAATTAATCGTTCTCCAAATTCTGCTCTTGTTGAGAAAACACCTTTGGAAGCGTGGTCTTGTAAGAAGCCCTCTCTTAGACATGTTTTTGTTTTTGGCTGTGAGGCATATGCTCATGTGCCGGATGTGAAAAGATCTAAACTGGAGAACAAGGCTGTTAAATATATTTTTATTGGCTATAGTGTTGTCATAAAAGGATACAAGCTTTGGAATCCTGATATAGAGAAGGTTGTATACAACAAAAGTGTAATCTTTCGTGAGCTGAAACCTTCCACTTTGGTTCTACAGTGAGAGACAAAGTAAGAAAACAATAAGGATGTAGCATTAATTGCTCCTACACTAGAGAAAGAGGAATTGAAAATTCAAAATATACCTAAAACTGAGGAGAGCTGAAGTAGTTCTAATAGTTCTAAAGAAGAAGAACCTTAGCCTCAGCCTCATCAAGTGAGGAGGTCAACCCGTGAAAGAAAACAACCAGATAGGTATGGATTCTCTTTGATTGATTATACTTGTGCCTATGCTTTAATTTTTAGCACTTATGAGCCTAGGACTATAAAGGAGGCATTTAAAATGTCTAATTCAGACTCTTGGTTGGAAGCTATGAATGAAGAGATGGCATCACTAGAAAAGAATGAAACCTAGAGTTGGGTGCCCTTGCCTAAAGGTAGAAAGGTTGTTGGCTACAAATGGGTATTTAAGAAGAAAATTGGTCTGGATGGCAGTGTAGAAAACTACAAGGTGAGACTTGTTGCAAAGTGTTATTTGCAAGTAGAGGGAATCGATTATGGAGAAATATTTTCTCCTGTAGCAAAGCTGACATCTATCAAATTTATTTTGTCACTTGCAACAGCGTATGACTTAGAGGTTGAACAGATGGATGTGAAGACAACATTTCTTCATGGTGATCTTGAAGAAGACATCTATATGTCCCAGCCTGAGCACTTTGTTGAGAAAGGAAAAGAAAAATTGGTATGCAAATTAAAGAAGTCTTTGTATGGGTTAAAGCAGTCACCTAGAATGTGGTACCAGAAATTTGATACTTTTGTATTGTCTTTGGGATTTGTGAGATCAAAATCTAATCACTACGTATATTATAAAGCTGAAAGTGATCGAGTACTTGTTATTGCTCTCTATGTTGATGATATGTTGTTCATAGGAAATAGTAAGCTAATGAATTCTGATCTTAAGTCTCAGTTGTTTGCTAAGTTCGAAATGAAGGATCTTGGTGCAGCAAGGTATATTCTGGGGATGGAGATAACCAGGGACAGGAAGAATAGAAAACTATGGTTTAGGGGTCGCAGTAAGTATATCGTGATTGTTCTTGGAGAGA
>VDFB02275918.1:0-26800 GCA_007258455.2 Sequoia sempervirens | reverse complement strand
ATTGCCCTAAAGTGAAATCAATGTCATCTGAGAATCAAATTTATGATGCATTTGAATGGTTAGTTATATGATATGCTCGCAATACGGACTAACATTAACATTTTCGTTGTTTTCTTGTGCTAACTTTGCCCTTTGCCTGCAGGATATATGGAATCAGCCGCAGGAACTTCAGGGGCCTCTACCGAAAAGGACAAGGGTAAGAAATCCGGAAGGGCTGCCCGTGGGAAAGATGACAAAGACCAAATGAAGTTCTAATTTCAGGGTGAACCACTCCAGTTAAAGGTCTCGACTGACTGGAAAGAGATCTCAGACACCAATATAGGCCAGGTGGACATAGATGAGTTCACCCAGAGGGTCAAGGTCGACCCTAAGACAAAGAATGCACGATTGATACGCCAAAGTGGAATCGCTAAAGCTGCTGGCTTCCCGCCGTCTCTAATAGCACCTGAACTAGTGATGGCTTGCCGAGAAGCCTACCAGACGGACACGCGAACGATCATGGACAAAGAAGGGAATGTTCTTGCCGACATGTCACCAGAAGGAATTACAAAAACATTCCACATCCCTACGTTCCCGCATATGCAAGTCCCCACTCTAGAGCAGTGTCAGGCAGCATGGGATGCCAATCCATTGAACATCAAGAAGTCAATCACCATTTACTGGTTGAAGGAAAAGCGGGGCAGCGCTGCAAAAGTTCCTCAAGAACTGTTCCGCAGCAATTTTCAAGAAGACTATCACGACTTGGTAACCATGCTAAGCAGGGTTATGGGCCTCCCAGTAGCCGCCTACTTCTAGGAGTGGATGACTTACTATATTGAGCAAATCATACGGGGGAATGAGGACGTGAAAACCAAGATCTCGTTCGATTGGGGGAGTATCATTAGCAACTGCTTCCACGAGCAGTTTATAAATGTTAAGAAAAGCAACAAATTCTATATGACCTCGTACCTGGTGTACTCATTGGCGGATTAGAAGCAATATAGTGGGCTCTTCATGGTGCCGAATGGGGATCACAAATGAGGGCTTAAGCCTTTTGACCGGTACCCTCAGCTACAATACCGCTACTTCAAAAAGGAGTACCGCCGAGTCAATGATGCCTTCATAGGCCATGTTATTAGATTGATAGCCGGGGACTTCGAGAGAAGGGTATCTCACAGTGCCAGGGCACTCCTAAAGGAGTATGCCTTCTTATACATTCAGTTCCCTAAGTTTACTTACATCCGTGCCCAGGGATTCATGGAACGGCCGAACAAGCTGCCCAGATACCCAAATGATAGGATTATTCTCCTAGAGCTTTCTCGGCAGCTCCAACATATTCAGGCAGTCTTCAGCCAGAAGCACGTAGTAGGGATCCCTTATCCCATGATCCTCGGCCAGGGCCAGTATCAGCTGCAAACATCTCAATGCACCAGTAACTCAGAAAAGGAACTCAAAGAGTACAACCTTGAGTGGTACACGGCTCGCCCATGAATGGACCCCCATGGCCACGTCAGGAAGGCACTAGGGCCAGCATATACCCACCAGTACCATGTTGAAGATTTCTGGGCAGATTGTAGAGATGATAAGGAGGTCCGCCAGAGACACTACATGCGAATGACGGTGTAATTCTTAAGGAGAGTACAGCTGTTTCTGGTGCCAGACCAGCTTGAGGAAGATGAATCCACACTGGTGCACCCGAGGTACCCTGCGGTTGCCGACCTAGCGATCCCCTCCATCGACTGGGATGAACAAGAGGTCGAGGACCTGGATACCATCACCCAGCCTATCATAGCTCGCACTAAGGAGTGGGTTGATGGACAGGTGGCACAACTAGAGCAACAGGGGGTGGCTCTAACATACGAGGCACTTAAAAGCGGGCCGAGCACCACGGAGGACGTTGCTGCCTCCCCATTAGCCGGTGAGACTTCCAAGTCTCCCCCATCACCAGGTCCCAGAAAAGAAAAGAAGCAGAAGCGACACAGTCCGGGGATCCCAAAGAGCAAGCAACAAAAGATACGGGAGGCTCATCTCCTGACATTAATCACAATGGAGGCGCAGCCTCCATTGCTCCTTCCTCCCCCGGCTGGTGTGTTGCCCCCCTCTTAGACCGCAGCCGCCTCATCTCCCCAAGCGGTGGACATCTCTATTCACCTTGCTTCTTCGCCCCCAGCCGGGTCCATAATCAATATTGACTCTTCCTCAAGCATGACCACTTCCCCTTCCTCTGCTGCTGCCATGTCACCCATCACCTCCCTACCTCTGGCAACAATACCATCGCCTGTTCCACTTTCTAGCATGCCCGAGGCCATTACACGGCACCTGCAGAGTCTTCCCCCCGAGCTCTCACAAATTTTAATGGACCCCGCTCTCCAGGCTGCCCTCGCCCAAGCCCTCGCCACATCTCAGCCTTCGCAACCACCAACAGGTCCGCCGGCCATGGAGGCCACCATGTAGATTTCCAAGGAGATGGAGGAGCTGGAACAAGAAGCTTCAAAGCCTATTGGGGAAGAGGCCGACGATTATTATGAGCAACCTGAATTTGAGTGTAGAACCATCGACAAGGTTGCCTACGAGGGAGAAGAAACAGGCTCTTCTGAGGGCGGGGATGGGGAGGATGGCTCGGGCGCCAAGGAGATTATTAGGGTTTTTGATGATGACATCGAAGAAGAGTTGGCCCAGCAACTAAAGGATGTTGGAGAAGAGGAAGAACCGTCGCCACGTGGTGAAGAAGGACAACCACCAGAGGGGCAGCCTGAAAAGGATATCGCTGGGGCAGAAACCCACATTGTGAAAAGTCCAGAATCCGAGGCTACTGAAAGAAAGAAGGAAGAAGAGACAGCAAAAGAACAGGATCCCACCTAGATTGTATCCACCAAGCTGCCTATTAAGCACCTCATGCTTTATCAAGATTCTGACGAGGAGGAGGATGCTGCCAGGGAAAAGGAAGAACTTGAAAAGGAAAAGGAGGCAGAAGTGTTGCCTTTGACTGAGACGGGTGAAGGCAGCCATGATACACCCAAGGATAAGTCCTCCATGCCCGACTGGCTGGAAAAGCAACTTGTAAAGACTACTCCTGTCTTGAGCGACCCAAGGTCGAGGTTGGAGGCCATCTTGGCTCGATCTCTGGCCACAATAAAGAAGGAGAAGAAGCCTAAGGTCCATTCCAGGATAACCATGGACGCTTCTGGCTCCTGGGCTGCACAAGTGGCAACGCCAACTATTGGCCAGGATGGAGTAAGTTACAGTATTTCCACGATCGACCTAGGGATAGCCACTAGGGAACAGAAGGTCAGACATCTGGAGGAGTTAGTGGCCACGGTGGTGCATCTGATTAAGCAGGATAAGATCACCAAAGACGAGTTAAAGGTGCAGGTTGCTGCCCTAACCGACTACATCCAGCAGTGGTCTTCAATAGACGACCTCCCCACTACCTCCACGATCGCACCACAGCTACTCTCCAAGGAGCAGATAGATAAGCTAGAGAGGAGGAAAAACTTAGAAAAGACCATAGAGGACTGGTTCCAACAGGTTACAAAGGTCGGAAACATAGGGATCGGCTTGGCCGTGCAGATAGCTAACAAGTTCCTGGACCTGATTCAGTCCTTGGAAAGCACAAGAAAGCTCTGCACCAACTTCCCTGTAATCTACGACTCTGCCTTCCCGAAGGTTGAGGCCATCCTCCAAATGCCAGAAAGCACGTGGGAAGAGAAACTGGAATTGAAGAAGGAGGATCACTGGTTGGTGGATATATGGCACAGGGACCTCATCAACCGAAGGGAGAGGATGGAGCAGATCTAGAGCAGGGTGGATCCAGATATTGCATGGATCAAGGAGATCCGAGCAAAATGCGTCGAGTACCTAAAGATGATAACAGGCCATGATATACCCACGGTGCAGTTGGATGCGGAAAAGGTTAGGTCATACTTTGAGGAGAGGATGAAGGACGGGACAGCTGGAGATATCACAATAGACTTCTTGAGTTTCACTGCCCGTGCCTTCGATAGATCAGAGCTCTTCAGGGATCAGGGCTCAAAGTATGATGAGGACTGGAAGCGGTTGGAAGAGAATGCTAAAGAATGGAGCTACCAGGCATTGAGATGTGAAATCCTTGAGGTAGACAAGCTCCAGGCCGTAATCCTCAAGCATATTGAACACGCAGCCTCTGAGGAGCAACCAGACAGCCTAGCTAAGGAAGAAGACCTCCCAGAAAAGTAGCTACAGCCAAAGAAACAGCAATCAGCTACAGGACGAAAATGCAAATAGTGTCATCCACTAGATGACAAAATAGGGAAAAGACAAAGGGTATTTTTTTAATTGTAAATCTATTTTGGGGGTAGGTGAAACCCTATTTTGTAATGAATCGTGGCCACACAATTGTAATGAATCTTGGCCATTCATTTGATTTTGGAAAAGCTATAAATAGAGCACTCCTCTCATTTGCAAAGAGAGAGTTGAATTGTTGTAAAGACATGCTGCAAAAATTTATAAGAAATAGCATTGATTTGGTGCATTTCCTTGTTTTCTCCCATGTTATTTGATTCACTTCTCCAATCTTAGATGTTTAACTTAGATCTATTTGTTGTTTAGTTAGCTGTTCATGTTATTTGGATAATCTTAGGAATGTTGTTGGCTGTTCATGAAGATTCCTGCTTTGTTGATGATCCCTTAGTCCATACTTTTTGCTGTTTGCTGAAGGTAGATAGCTTTGCAAAGTTAGCCTGGACCTGATTTAAGCTGCCTCAAACACTTATCTTTAGTTCATGCACTTATGTGGTGGATGAAGGATAAAAATCTGCAGCCCTTAGAAGATTGCACAATTTCCATGCTACTGTGAAATCCCTTGTTAAGTGGGATATTGTTTTGAAGGAATTGTCCATTGCAGGGACTCCATTATTACTATTCGCAACAAGCTTTAGGCTTAGGAACTTTCCTTCCCCTTCGCTCTTTTTTTCACTTTCTTTAGAAACTGAACAACACCAAGGTTTGTTGCACTTTACAAAGAAAAATCCAACAACTAGATGGAGTTTGAGACTGCTATTTGAACCTACAGCCCAGACATAACTGCTTACATATTAAAACTCCTTTTCGAAGATCCAACGTCAAGCTTTGTGCCCATAATTCGTGTTTCTGTAAGGCCGCCTTGTGATTCCAGCAAATCACATCAAACTACTGAGGTATCTTAGCATTGTCATGACCTGACACCCGAGAGACATTGGGATAGTGTTCTGCAATTCAATTGTGGGAGATTGTCTTTCAAGAGAGGTAGTGCATCTACGCACTGCCTGTGTTGAGAAGTGCATAAAAACACCATCAACAAAAACCATCTCATCTGCTTAAAAATTCTCCACCTCAATAAGAGAATGCAACACCTCTATAGGAAGAGCAGACAAAGACTCCACATTCTCTCAATAGGATGGGTCTACACCTCAAATGGAAAATAATAATTGAGGAAGTAGGAAGAGAGAAAACACAACAGAGGAAGGAGTAGTAGAGGTTCCCTTTAACAACAAAATTAATTTGGTCAACATAAAAAACTTTAATCACCGCCTAGTCATCAACACCAGACAAGAAACAAAGGAAGCAAATTCCCCTTTAGATAGATTTAACCTTTGAATCCTCAAGGTATGAGATTCAACAACAAAAAAGAAAAATGGCGGATGTAAAGCTCCACTAACTCCAACACACCTCAGATGTTGTAGGAAGAAATACTAAGATAAGATGACATACTTCAAAAGGAAAATCCAAAACTAGAGAGAAAACTACACTAGATAGTTTACAAACCCCATAGCCAACAAAGCCCCCACAAACCTGAGGCCAATACATAAGTGGATAAGCTACAACCAAATAAAGAGAAGAGTTAACCATATCTCAAGCTTAAATAATACAAAAACTCCCCTAGCTAAGCTAGGAAGCCACCAAAGAAAGCGACCATATATCTCAGAGACTCCACCACAACCACCTAGTTGCACCCACTAAGGCCTCTCAACCACTGCAGAAGGAAACATAGAACCAAAACCATCTACCTCATCCTGTAAAATTTCCTCCTCCACTTTTGCAAGAATGAAAGAAACCAAAATAACATAGTCACTCCTCTGAAACAGTAAAGAATGACAATTATCAGCCACAGGAATCAACAAGAAAGACTTAGTGATCAACCAATAAATTCCATTCAACCCATCAACAACTCCAAAACATAGCACCAAAGAGCTTGTAAAGCCAACAAAAAGGCTTCCATTGAAGGAATCCAACTCTGCCCACCACAAACATCTGACCATAGCAACAACACACAAAAAGGGACCTCCATCTACATTAGAATCTTCCTCAGACAACCTCTATAGAGGATTTCAAATTTCCCCCATCCTCTTCCCACTCTTTGTCTTCTACCTCTCCATCATAAATATTTTTAAGCTATCAAAATTTCTCTATACTTTTGGTTGGTCGCTATTTAGGATTCCTCAAATTAGTTATTGATAATGGGAAAGTGAAGAAAAAGAGTAGAGTAAAAGAAACAAGGAAAAATGAGACACAATAAAATGGGGTGACAATAGGTGCAACTATACCAACCTTATTTTTATGATTCTTGCCATAGATTGTGTATGTCTCATCATTAAAGACCAATTTGTCATTCTTTTCACACAATCATCCAACACTTAGTGAAATCTTTAATAACTTTGAAGTGTAATAAATTTCATCAATATTTTTCTTTCCCTCTCTAGTATTCACCTTTATAGCTACTTTTGAATCAACTTCCAAGTATTTTTTTATCACCAAAATTTATCTTGGTCTTGAAACTTTTATCATATAAAATATCTCATTATTCCATAACCTATGATTAGAAAATTTTGAATCTAAATACCAATATATTTCACAAAAATTACTATAAATAAAAAGAGAAAAATAATAAGATATAAGATCTTAAACATAGAAAAATAGGGTAAGGTTCAAACACAGGTTTTTATACTAAATTTGCAATATTTCACCAAACTTACTATAAATAAAAAGAGAAAAATGGGGTGAATGAACCTACCTATTCTTCTCAATGAGATTCCTCAAGTTAAAATATAGTTCCAACCCTTTAGTGAGTGAATTCTTTGAGGAATCTTGCAATTTCCTTTATTTGTGTATGTAGACTAAACAACTCTTTTGGGAGAGACACTAAAAAAGTAAATCAACTTAAATCTAAAATGACCAACTCTAATTACTTCAAACATAGATCTACTAGACATTTTATTTCACACAAATTAGATGAGTGGAGGACACTTAAAACTAATCTCAAAAATAGTCGCAAAGTGTCATGTTCTTGCCCAAAGTGTCTTGACAAGAATGACTGAATATGGATTATGGGAGAAAGATTTAAAATACTAAATTTAATCATTTAAGATATGTAAAAAATGGTTTTGTAGATGAAACATAATACTAACATAAACAATAAAGCTTCTGGTAGATCCAGGAATGTAAAATGTTGTGTACCTCTCAAAAAACACTATTTTTAGAAGTTGTTTGAGGAATCATTTGACCTATCGAAAATGGGTCCATTGTAGGGATTTTCAAAATTGGTTTATGGGTCCTCTGCTCCTATGTCTATACTTCCATATTCTTTGGGTTTCATATTCAAACAATCAAAAATTAATTTAGGATCCGAGTTTCCATGGGATGAAAAGAAAGGTGACAACAAATGCAACTTTGACAAATTCTTCAATTTTTCTCTTCAAAGAGTCTTCAAGATTTCTTCTACCTAAATCTACAATCACAAATCAAGAGGGCAAAAGGTTTTTTTTTTGGTGAATGTGTTTTTCCTTGGTCAAACCCTATTTTGGTAATCAAACCTTGAAATGAAATTAAACATGAAAGAGGGAATGAAGAATGAACAAATCTATGTTACCATTCAACAAACCCTTTCATAAACCTTGGAGTGTAGATCTGTAACTTGCATGAAATTGTTTCAATGGTGTGGATCTTGAATAAATCATGACTTGAAATAATTCTTTGAATGCTTGAATGGATCATGAAACCTGCATCATCGTATTAGCTACAATAGCATCCATGATGCAAGAAGACTTTGACATGACAATTGGATCTTGATTGTTGCAATAAATATTCAATTAATTTTCCTTTTAAAATTCTCTTGATCATCAAATTTACTATAGTAATGCTCACTTAAAAATTTCTAGGTGAAACATAGTGAAATAACCTTATATTTATAGATATGTAGCCTTGATTTCCCAAAATTCAAATATCACAAGCTGATTTTGAAATATACATTTGAATATGTTAAAATACTACCAAAAACATAATTTGAATTTAGGTCCTACATCTAATGGAGGACCTATTCACCCATGGGTGAATGGATCCTCGGTCCCTAAACCTAGGACACACATTTCTCAAGCTAAAGTGTTATGTTAAGCCATTAATGAATGTTGGGTTTCCTCTTCGGAAAATGTAATAAAACGGGATTGGTAAATGAATTAAATGGCTTATTAAGGCATAATTAAGCTCTATTAATTAAAGGAGACTTAAATAAGTGTGAAATTGTAAATAAATACATTTTACAATACACAAAGAAAGCACAATTAAGTACATTTTAATTAAGGGGGTCCAAATAAGAGTGAAATTTTACAACACTAAATTAAGGCATTATTAAGTTCATTTTAATTAGGAAGGCACAAACAAGTGAGAAAATATATATAGGGATACATTTTTCTATACTACATTTAGCCCCCACTTTAGTGAGAGGAGGAGTACAAGTGCAAACTCACACTAAAGTAGACAAATATATGTAAAGAGGGGTCTAAGTGCACCAATGCTTATGGGATAGAATGAAAAAGATCAAGGAGGTTGTCCAAGACCCTAGGACCAAGATCCTACGTCAAACATGTCTAAGAGAGGGCTTGGAGGAGAAGTTTTGGGCTAAGGCTATATCTACTGGATGTTACCTAATTAATCGTTCTCCAAATTCTGCTCTTGTTGAGAAAACACCTTTGGAAGCGTGGTCTTGTAAGAAGCCCTCTCTTAGACATGTTTTTGTTTTTGGCTGTGAGGCATATGCTCATGTGCCGGATGTGAAAAGATCTAAACTGGAGAACAAGGCTGTTAAATATATTTTTATTGGCTATAGTGTTGTCATAAAAGGATACAAGCTTTGGAATCCTGATATAGAGAAGGTTGTATACAACAAAAGTGTAATCTTTCGTGAGCTGAAACCTTCCACTTTGGTTCTACAGTGAGAGACAAAGTAAGAAAACAATAAGGATGTAGCATTAATTGCTCCTACACTAGAGAAAGAGGAATTGAAAATTCAAAATATACCTAAAACTGAGGAGAGCTGAAGTAGTTCTAATAGTTCTAAAGAAGAAGAACCTTAGCCTCAGCCTCATCAAGTGAGGAGGTCAACCCGTGAAAGAAAACAACCAGATAGGTATGGATTCTCTTTGATTGATTATACTTGTGCCTATGCTTTAATTTTTAGCACTTATGAGCCTAGGACTATAAAGGAGGCATTTAAAATGTCTAATTCAGACTCTTGGTTGGAAGCTATGAATGAAGAGATGGCATCACTAGAAAAGAATGAAACCTAGAGTTGGGTGCCCTTGCCTAAAGGTAGAAAGGTTGTTGGCTACAAATGGGTATTTAAGAAGAAAATTGGTCTGGATGGCAGTGTAGAAAACTACAAGGTGAGACTTGTTGCAAAGTGTTATTTGCAAGTAGAGGGAATCGATTATGGAGAAATATTTTCTCCTGTAGCAAAGCTGACATCTATCAAATTTATTTTGTCACTTGCAACAGCGTATGACTTAGAGGTTGAACAGATGGATGTGAAGACAACATTTCTTCATGGTGATCTTGAAGAAGACATCTATATGTCCCAGCCTGAGCACTTTGTTGAGAAAGGAAAAGAAAAATTGGTATGCAAATTAAAGAAGTCTTTGTATGGGTTAAAGCAGTCACCTAGAATGTGGTACCAGAAATTTGATACTTTTGTATTGTCTTTGGGATTTGTGAGATCAAAATCTAATCACTACGTATATTATAAAGCTGAAAGTGATCGAGTACTTGTTATTGCTCTCTATGTTGATGATATGTTGTTCATAGGAAATAGTAAGCTAATGAATTCTGATCTTAAGTCTCAGTTGTTTGCTAAGTTCGAAATGAAGGATCTTGGTGCAGCAAGGTATATTCTGGGGATGGAGATAACCAGGGACAGGAAGAATAGAAAACTATGGTTTAGTCAGAGTAAGTATATCAGGATTGTTCTTGAGAGATTTTGTATGAATGATTGCAAACAGCTAGTGGTTCTAGTCTTGCAGGGAACGAAGCTATCTGTTGAGGACTGTCCAAAATCTCCTACTGAGAGGAGGACATGACCAATGTACCCTATGCTAGTGTGGTTGGCAGTCTCATGTATGCAATGGTCTGTACAAGGCTAGACATTACCCAAGTAGTGGGAGTTCTTAGTCTATTTATGGCTAATCCAGGAAGAACGCATTGGGATGCTGTGAAGAGAGTGTTTAGATATTTGAAGGGAACTTCAGATTTTGATTTGTGTTACCATGGGGACTTGGTTGAATCACAGAGGACTCTCACATTCGTGGATATGTAGATTCTGATTGGGTAGGGGACATTGACAGCAGGAGGTCCACCAGTGGATATATTTTCATGTTGAATGGTGGTGCAGTGAGTTGGATGAGTAAGCGGCAGGCTGTAATCGCTTTGTCCACTACGGAGGCTAAATACATGGAAGCTACTCATGCTTGTAAAAAATTAGTTTGGTTGAAACATTTGTGTTCTAACATTGGTTTTGATGTAGGGGAAATAACTAATTTCTGTTACAGTCAGAGTGCAATTTGTCTAGCAAAGAATCCAACTTTCCATGCCAGGACAAAACATATTGATGTACATTACCACTTTGTACAAGATATGGTGGAGGATGGAAAGGTCAGTTTGGAGAAGGTTGATACTCTGGAGAATGTTGTAGATTCATTGATGAAGCCACTGAGCACAGACAAGTTCAGGTGGTGTGCCAGTTCGATGGGCCTTAGTTCCCATGATTTTTAGTAATTTATGTTGTGCTCTGGAGGTGCCTATGTGATCTTCTTCAAGTGGGAGATTTTTGGAAAAATATGTGCCTCAATCATCAAGGCTAAAACATCTGTTGGAGCCAAGTCAGTGTGACAGTTCTTATGTCTGACCGGCTAGCAGTTTGGAACATCATGTTTTGTATAGGTCACTATGACCTAGTAATTGTCTCGCCGAAGGATCATGTCACTATGACAGGTTGCTTTTGGTGTGACCTCTTAGTGCCTATGAAGATCTCTGGCCGATAGGCCATTCAATCATATATCGAGAAGACCTCTGGCCGAAAGGCTTTGTTCAGTAAGATGTCTTAGCGAATAGTTAAAGTCTTGCCGACAAGAATGCATTTGGGTTCATTGGAGTAACAATGATAGTTTCGATAAGAAGTCCCAGTGACTTTGGTGAGTCTCGCCGATGATGAGAGGTCTTCAGTGTAACATATATGTGTTCGATAAGAACTCTTGGCGAAGGTGTTAAGTCTCACTGACTAATGGATGTTTCGATGTAACGTAAGGAGACTCGGTGGAAGGACTTTGCAAGTGGTATGTCTTGCCAACTATTCTTTGGAGCTCGGTATAACATACGACTTCGGTATAACCTATGGTGACTCGGTATGATGTCTCGGCGAAAGCTGATTGTTTGGCCGATGAGAACACTCACATCTATGTGACTTGTGGAGCTTTGGTATGATGTCTCAATGAAAGTGATATGTCTTGGCGACATGGAAAAAGATGAGCGATAGTCTCCTGAGCTCGGTGTAACAAAAGAAGGCTCGTTGGGATGTCTTGGTGAGAGCAATAGTCTTGCTGAAAGGAAAACTGAAGCCGATACAAGTTGTAAGCTCTATGGAACATCCTAGTGATAACGATAACTCATGGCGACATCGATATGAAGCTTTTGGGCATCGGGGAGACACTGGTAGTGTCTCACCAAGATTCCAACAAAGATTGAATCTCTTTTGACTGTTTGACCATCCTATGTGTAGTCTCATGGACCAATAGGAGAAGTCGAATCTGAATAGTTGAAATATTGTTCGTCGTAACAGTTCTGTGAGGAAGCTCGATGGACATGGAACGACATGGATATACTGTGTGATTACAGATTATGATCGGTTGGTTGGATCGACAGATTGCTGGGTGGTTGTATGATCAGTAAATGTAATCTAATATGTAATAACTATAATTTGAAGGTTCCTTTACAAGATTGTTCATGGTGAATGTTGTTGTAAACAGACACTAGAAAGATAAGTCTGACATTTGTATGTAATCTCCATTACTGTAATAGAAAGTGATTTCTCTTGGTGTGCTGGGTTTTTCTCCTGTAAGGGTTTTCTGATGTATATCTGGTGTTCATGTGTGATTATCAAATACTCTGTTTCTGTTATTTACTTCATAGTGCATCTTAGTTGAACTATAATTGAAAAATTAAAAGTATATCTAAATTCTTCTCTGAGGTATTGACATTAGGAGAATTGTTTCCGCATCTGATTTTCCTTACAATTCTCTCTCCATAGAATTTCAAAGAGATGGATTGTGATATATAGAGGTAGAGAGGGATATATATAAATAGATGGAGGGAGAGATTGAGTAAATAAGAAAGAGATAGAGATAATGTGATATAAATAGAGAGGGAGAGGGAGATATGGGAAGATAGATCTATAGAGGGGGAAAGAGAGAGATAAAGGAGGTGATAGAGATAATTAGTAAAGAGGGAGAGAGATAGAGAGGGGGAAATATAGAGATAGATATAGAGATAGGAATGGAGAAACAATGACTGTGTATGTGTGAGTGAGTGAAAGATATATAGAGAGAGAGATAGGGAAGGAGAAATGAGTGTGTGTGTTTGAGTGAGAGATATTTAGATAGATATAGAGAGGAAGAGATAAATATAAATAGATAGAGAGGGAGGGAGAGAGAAAAATAAAGAGAGAATAGACAATTTTAGAGATATAGAAAGAGAGTGATAGGGATAGAGATATATATATAATTATAATTTATTTTAGTTTTAATTGTAATCTTAGTAAGTTTTGATTGGAAATAAAGATTTGTAATATTTTGGATTTATTTAAAGTAAAAAAACTAATTTAATTGAATACTAATTTTTTATTATTAAGAAAGTAGGGTTAAAGGGCCCTAACCCTATACAACAAGAACAAAAATGTCTCACATCCAATATAACAACCAAAAATTTGAGATAGAATAGGCTCCAAGCCAACAAAACAAGCCTAAAGGCCACCCACAAAGCTAAAAATACTAGCAACCCAACCACAACAAGCTGTAATCTAGTAGCCAACAACAACAGCCATCCCAAGGGTGGACAAGACTATCCAACCATCAACCCATTACATGAAAGTTTCAAAGGGATTTTAAATCCACAATGGGACCTAAAATCCAATGTAACCACAAGTAAAATAGGCCTTGTGGCAAGTTAAATAGATCAATAGGCCACCCGCCAAGCTGTAACGCAACAATATTCAACAACAACCACCCTAAGGGTGGAAAAGATAACTCATACTCCTATACATGCAATATTAATGGGACTCAAAACCCCATCCACCAAAAGATTAACATTTATAGTAGAGTCAATGCCATCAACATTTCTTAAGACATCCATCTTACAACAAACCTATCGCATAGATAAATAAATTTTAGAGCCAAAAACAACAACAATACTAATAGGGCATAGAACATCCATCAACCAACTTACCTTTCCACCTCTGTAGGATAAGTCATTAAGACTACCTTGGCCACAACAACAAAAACTCTCTAGCATATCCGAACTCCACCTCTATAGGAGTGGCCTTCGTCTCAATGAGACCTGCAAGGGAGAAAACCTACTAAAAAATCATGAGCAACCCATTGCACTCTTAGAACCTATCTCCACCTCAATAGGAGACAAAAACTATAGAGCAAGGAAGATCGCAAAATTTCAAGTCGAGAGAGAAAACTTGGCAACCATGGCCAATAGAAGCACTTGGAATATCATAAAGAACCTTGGATGGAGCTTAGCTAAGAATGAAATGTAAGAGTCCTAGGATTCCACAACACCCTTGAATAACAACAACACACCATGATCCACCAAACACAAAATATGTGAAGATAGGGAAACTGTAACATCCTTAGAGATCAATAGTAAACAAGCCACAAAAGGAGTAAGAAGACCATCCGAATTCAACTTATCCAAAACAAACACTTCAAGCACACCAAGATTTATTATGCCATAGCAAGAAGAAAGCCACTTCAAAATAGGGCAGGGCCAATTCCACCACCAAAGGAACATGCTCAAGAAACCCCTATCAACACAAATACTATGAAAGTAATCACACTCGAGACCAAATCAATAAGAACACACCACTAGGAAATCCTGAGCACCAAATGGAATTAAACTTAGCTCAAACAAGGAAGCAAAAAACCACATACATCAACAAACCACTACTTTACTAATGTCCCTAACACAAATTTGGAAAATATGAAAGTTGGGTTGCAAATTTAAATAGAGGCTCAACCAGCCAATGTTGGAAAAGAGTAAAGCAAAATCAAACACAAAAGAAGTGAACCCAATAGCCAAATACACATTAAACCCTAGCCTCATATAAAGGACACAAAAAGGGGAGATGAGTAGTAAAACAACTAAATCCATCATGAAACCAAGACTGAGGAGCACAAATGGTCTAAAAATCAACCAACCACTAGAAAAAACCTCATAGAATAGAGCTCTAACCATAAAGAGGCCAAGAGCACCACAAGCACATGAGGGCCTATGAGAAAAGCCAACAATCTATAACCAAAAAGTGAGGACAAGAACATGGGAGATGAGAAAGACTGAGATACACAAACAGTCCAACAAACATGCATCCACTAGAAAAAGTAGAAAAGATAGACTATCAAACAAACAACTTATGCAAGAAGCTAGAGCCAAGCCAAGGACAAGCAAAAAATTATATGTAGGAAAAAGAAGGAAATAAGCTCAACGTGAAAGCCAAAACTTTGATGTAAAATTCCAGAAGGGATTTACAAAACATAGAGAACCCAAACCCACAACAGAATTGAAGACCGCTAGGGATACAAAGCAAACGACAAGCAGGAACAAATAATGGAAGGAACAAAGAAGCACCATGGGTACAAAGAGACTCTGCAACCTTCAAGTGAGACAAAGCAGGAGCACCCTCCAAGAGTAATATACACAAAATAGTAGAGAAACTCCTGAGACAAGAAAGATTAAATAAACTTCCCAAGAAACCCAAAATTTTCCCCAACTTGGAGTAGCCATACCCAATCAGGGGGGCAAAGACTAGCAAAGAGAAACATGACCCAACAACAACCAAAACAACCCTAACAAGGTCAAGGAGAAGCCACAAGCGCCTTTTCTCAAAACCTAGCAAGAGGAAACACAAATAAAACCCAACAGAAACCTAGGAAAACCCATCCTCATCCTGTGAATCCCCACCACAATCACCTCCCCTTCAAAAAAAATCAAAATGGAATTGAATATTAATGTTATTACATTCTTCATAATATACATTAATATCGTTATTTAATTAAAAAGTACTTTAGGATTAAAAAAAATGGCAAATTAATATTAAATTAGTTGTACTAATATTAATTTAAATATATATTATAGATTTAATTACCAGTTTGAATATTACAAAAAACCCAAATTTAAAGATTAAACTTTCTTCACCATATAGATAAAAATAATTTAATTGATAAAAATTAATTACCATAGGATTAACAAAAGCCCCAAATGAATATTAAATTAATTGTATTAATATTAATTTAAATATATTAAATTTAATTGCTAGTTTGAATATTAAAAAAATCTCAAACTTAAAGATTTAACTTTCTTCAGCCACAAGAAAAAACTAATTTAATTGATTACTATTATTATTATATTCTTCATAACATATCATAATTTAAAAAATTAAAACTCCTCCATTTGTAGA
This sequence comes from Sequoia sempervirens, assembly GCA_007258455.2. Lineage (NCBI taxonomy): Eukaryota > Viridiplantae > Streptophyta > Pinopsida > Cupressales > Cupressaceae > Sequoia > Sequoia sempervirens. The sequence continues at coordinate 10,809 of VDFB02275918.1, read as the reverse complement.
TGCTAAAGTCGAGTGAAACATTCCTTTTGTAAAGGTTGCTTGCCCCCTTTCACACTATTTCCAAAACCATTATATCATGACAAGCATTGAGATATTACATTCAAAGTATAATGCAAACGACCCGCATATTATATTTAAATAAAATATTATTATTTAAAAAATTGTTTAAAAGATTATAAATTGTTTAATGCACACAGATGTTTTGTCAATGACACAAATAGTGATTGTAAATCTCAATAAAGCTAATTTCACCCAAACAATTGGTTACGATTAAACTAGCAATCTCATCTTGGTGCGCAATCGAAGAGTTGTGGAAAGGCAATTAGGGAATATTTGGTCTATTTTTTGCATACATTTGTGCAATACATGAGGTCATTTGGTAGGTCATTTATATAATGACTTTGTGCAACAAAGGTTTGAATGGAAGAGTGACAGCTTCAAATCAACTATGCATCCACTTATAAGGTTTGAAACATGACTGAAACAAAACCTTTGAATTAGGAAGATAATTAGGTTCCATTAAGAACATCTTTATTTTATGTTTGCAATAGGGAGAGAGGGAGAGAAGGGGGAGAGTGGGAGATATAAAGAGATATGGTGAGAGAAACAAGTAATAGAGAGAGAAAGGGAGAGAAAAATAGAGTGGGGGGAGATAGAGATATAGGGAGTGTGTGTGTATGAGTTAGAGAGAGATATGGAAAGATATATATATATGTGTGTGTGTGTGTGTGTGTATAAAGAGAGAGAGGGGGCTATTTCTCCATCTATATAAATTGAAAGTGCACAATTAAATAATCCATTGACACATTGATTCATGTTAGTATGCTTACATGAACCAAGTCATGATAATTTTTAAGGAACAACTTATTAATTACTCGTACAAAGAGATTAGGTCTCAAATAGACCATGCAAAAGATGTTCTTGTTCACACAAATCCAAGTAATTGAATGACAAATCCTACTAAGTACACATCCAAATCAATGTCAAATAACCTAAAACAACTCCCCTACAAGCCTAAAAGTTTAATCCCACCAGCAACCAAATCCACATACTATTTGAACACACCCAAAGCTTTCATTGTTATGGTAATAAGCCTTCCATGTTGTTTCCCAAGCCTAAAAGTTTAATCCAACCACAAACCAAATCCACATACTATTTCAACACACCCAGAATTTTCATTGTTATGGTAATAAGCCTTCCATGTTGTTTCCCATTGCCCTGTACTGTCTGTGAAAGGAGACGATGTGTATTATGAACACACCAAAAAGAAAATAAAAATACTAATACATAACTTCACTAATTAAATAAATGAATACATTCTAGTAATAGAAAATAACAGTTGTTAAAAAAATTTCAAATAGTTTTTTTAAAGACTGAAGGTCGATCTGGTATTTGTCCCCCTAAACACTGTAGTGTGCTGGTAAACTTTTTTCAGGTGACCAATGGTACTAGAAAGAAAGAAAAATATAGTGGAATCACATACTACCATATGAACTCAGAAGCTGGCTGCAATGAGTGAAAATAAGAAATTATAAAAAAAAACATATATACGCATTACCTGAAACTGAATCAACAAACTCTCCATTGATGAAGAGTTTTGTGTATTTCAATTACTAGTAGATTATCTCTCATAATCCCCAATACCCATATTAACATGAAGCACAAAACTGGCCATACATGAATGAATGAGCCAACAAACATTACATACACCATAATTTTCAGACACAAAGAAAGCTGTAATATTCTTGGATGGATTAGCCCATTTCAAGCCATTGCCATCCTTTAATACCCACTTGGAGGTTATGATTCCTGGCCTGGTTTACAGATGGGATGCTCATATTTCAAAAATACCCACAAGCTCCTTTGGGTTATTGCAATTGGCATACTTGAATTTACAGTTTATTTTGCTTTATCTCAATCCCTGCAGTGCACACATCCGCCAGAAGTTGAGGAGTTTGTGCAGCTCACAGACAGATTTTGGGCTTATGACACCCACTCAAATAAGTGGATGCAGTTGGAATTTCCCTTTGATTTATTGATCTGTAACAATGGCAACTGCTCCAAAATTGGAACCATTTAAAGACCTCAATCAGGATAACAAAAACAGCAGCCACCCACATGACTATAATCCAAATTCTAGGGAAGAGCAACAATTTGATGTAGGCTCAGATGATGGGGCTAATTTATTGGTTGAAGAGGAATTGGGTCATCCTCTTGTTGTTAGGAAGAGGTTGTCCCTAACAGTAATGTCAGAGACCTCAGTCTGGATTACAGTTGAAAGTGGATCGATTTATGAAAGGTTTTGGAATGGGATGAACTGGGTGATTGCTCCTTATGAACTATAACCCTCTGCAGGATATGCTATTTCGGTTTTTGCAGTCAATCACACATTTGTTGCCTTGTCTGAACCTGGAAATTTGTACCAGGTGAATAATAAGATGATATTTAGATGGGGCCGGGGCTCTTTCTCCGTGACTTTAATTCATTCAATCTTATATAGTACATAAAAGCTGTTGGCGTGGGTTAAGCAATCAAGTTAACAGATTTTGACCCAGGTGCAGAGAAATAATATTTTTCCTTTTCTGAAATACATTCATTGTATCTTAGGTAAACGTTTTGTTGATTTAATGTCCTCCTTCCAATTTGCTGCACAGAATAATATTTTTTAGACAAACAAAAGCAGAGAAATGGTACTAATAAGAAACAATACCGAAAAGTTGTCTGCCACTGGATGTAAACATTAACAGTATAGAGTGCACTCCCATATTCAGTCAATTCTTGTGCCAGCATATTGGACTGCCTATTTGAACATTTGATTTTATTTCTAATGATTTACAGGAATTGAGTGTTGCGAGAAATTGGCATATTTGGAATCAGTACAAATTTGGTGACTTATTTGACAACGATTTTACATCAGGTGAATGCAACTGCAGCTAAAAATGCAATTAGATTCTTGAACTCGAGACAAGAATTTTGCAGCCGTTCAACGAATACATGGTTTGCAAAATGCATCTGGACGTTTACAAGTGACAGGACGGTGTAGCTGTAGATGCGTGGCCATGCGGAAACGGTGAGAGGAGGAACCCACGATATGCCAGTGAAAAGACGTGATAAATCGAAAAATGTGAACAGATAAAAGCAAAAGGACGAACGGCCAGATGGGTTTTCATGGTCGTCCATCTCTTATCCAGTACTGCAGGCGGTTGATGTTAAAGATACGCTGAACAGACTTCATAGAGGGAACGCCTTCGGCGTAAAAACCAAGCCACGACTCACGCTGCGTCGGACACTCTTCGCTATAAATTGCAATCATATTTAACCGTTAAAATGCAATTTGCAACCGCCCTTGAAAGATAACCATTTCTTCACTTTTGATCACCAAACGGTAACACTAATCTCGAACTGCAGTCAAATTCTTCTCAAATCTAAAATAACAACAAATTCCCAGCAAATATATTGAAGGCAGGAGAGAATACGGTAACAATAAAACTTACCTCTCACGCTTTCTACTTGCGAATGTGAGGGCAATTAAAACCCGTTTTAAATCACTTTTTTAATACATAAATTATTAAAAATGGCATTGTTCGCTACAGGAGGAATTGAAGGATAAACAGAAGTTTCATTCTATTTTTGTGATTGTTATTTCTTGCATTTGTCTCTAGTATTTAGATTTTTCAAAAAAACTAAGCTTCCGTTTCGTCATATGGCTGTAGCGAAGGGAACTAAATCAATATTGAAGACAAGCAGGAAATGGAGGCGTACAAACTGGAAGCCAATCTTAGAGTAAAAGAATATATTAGAATGCATGTGTGGTAGGAAATTATTTCAACTATATGACTTCAGTATTTGCATTTAGTTTTGGTTTGGAAATGCAAATAGTGAAGCCCACATAGCTCAGATAGTTTTCTAGTTCCACTAAGCTACATGCATTCTAATATATGATTTTCCCTAAGGTTGACCTCCATTTTGTAATCCTCATTCTCTCATTATGTTCAATATTGAAGTAGCTCCATTTGGAAAACATCAAAATAGATCCCTTCACCTTCCGCTCTCCTCTACACTCAATGGAAGAATTAACCTGGGCAATAAAAAGAGAAAATTAAAGACTATTACTGTAATGCCAAAAAAAGGCTAAAAAGTCGTAATAGAAAGAGTTATTTACTCAAACAGCATTTTAAGTGAAGCTCATTTTACCATCCAAAGCAGAAGTCTGAAGCTCTCTTTAGAGAAAAACTAATTCATTACTTGAGATTAGAAGTCCGAAATTCCCTGTAGAGAAAACCTAATCCATCACAGTAAAATAAGACAATGATCATGAAAGAATAGCAGTTTTTACGCCTTGACAAAGGCTAATCTTTCAACTACAAATAATTTCTTGTTCTCCTCTTCTAAAAGCCTAGTACAGCGGATGAGTTTTGTTTCCTGGTCTATAACAAACCTCCTCTGTCAATGCAGAGAATAATTTCAAAGATTCTCTTCTTCTTCCTCCTATAGATAAGTTTTATAATGCAATGATTTTCTTATCAAATAAGAAAAATTATTAAAGAAATTCTATAAGTTACCTCCACAAAAATCCCAATCTGATGATGCAAACGACCCACAATGCAGAAATATGTTTCGCCGCTTACATTTAGATAGCCATGTGTTGATTATTGTCGCCGTGAATGTGGGAATACCTGGACCATACTCTTCAGTTCTTGACCCTATACAAAGTATATGTCAATCGTTACTGCACATACCTGCATTTTTTGTTACACAAAATCACACCCATTAATAAAATCCATTGTTTTAAATACAGAAAAACATTTAATTAGTCTAAAACTGCATTTTAGGTTTACTGTTTTACAGTGTATTCCTAGAGAATCTGGTATTCTTAATCGTCAGATAATTTAATCAACTTCTACTAAAAGTCTCTGAGGTTTCTATTTATATCAGGCACAAATTAATAGGAGAAAGAACATACATGAGCCACCCAGTTTGGGTGTATTGGCATCTCCTGTACATGCACAAGTTATTTGTAAGCAACAGAAACAATAAACTCAATGCCCTAAGAAAAGTAAATAAAAACTCTATTCTATTTAGTATTATTTCTATATTTTTGCTTCCAATATAGATTTATTATAGCCACGAGAGACCAAAACATGTCTGTTAAATCCCTGGTTCCTGTTCAATCTTGTCCAACACTGTTGCTGACTTACCCAACCCGATCTATGTTTAGATAGGTATTCAAACACAGCTTGAACATCATTAAACCCTATTGTGAAGGGTTGCCATATCTCTATTTATATGCACCAAAGAGAAATCCCAAAGCCCTACGGATTGAGAAATCTGTTTACCAAAGCAAGATAACTTCAAGTAAAAGCAGCATCTTGTGAATAGATGGTGTGCATATCTTTACTTCTTGAACATAAAAGTAGTGTAAAGAACTGAACTAAGGAGGAGAAGAACTAACATGAGGAGGAGGAGATATAGAAAGTAAGGGAGAGAAGGCAAATACAGCTTCGTGAGAATTCCTTTCGAGCCATTGTTAGACGTTGCACCGAACAAGCTTTGTAGGTTGTGTAGCAGATCAACAAACACAAATTAACTGCTCAAACTGTGTAAGACAAGAGTAACGAGCGTAAATAAATAGAGAAGGGCCACCGACTAAAGGCCTGTAATTAATGAGTGGCCACCCTAGATTAAAGATATGCATATTCCTATGTTGCGCGTGAACTGGTCTAGCCACGCCGAACGCGTTTCCTTCCCAAGCATTCTATGGAGGGTTATTTATTTATTTAATTGATTTATTTTTTGGTCTCTTTAAAAATATTCACAATATGAACACTCTTAGTGTAATAAGGGTTTATATCTGGTCACGGAATGCCAAATGCATTTCTTTTCCAAACATCCTATGGAGGCTATAGTCCAATTGTTTTAACATAACTTTCTTATTCTTTTCTTCATTGACTTTTGTTTAGGTGGTTTTTCTTAAAATACTCGCAACATGAACAATCTTAGGGTAATAAGGGTTTATATCTTGTAGTTAGGTTTGAAGGGTTCCTCTTCTTGTACTGATTATCCTTCATAGCTGGATTATCAAGATTTTTTGGAATTGGTGTATTCAGATTTTTTTCTTTAAGACTGACAGTCCTATTTTGAAATTTTCAAGATTTTTTGGAATTGGTGTATTCGGATTTTTTTCTTTACGACTAGAGTCCTATTTTGAATTTTCAAGATTTTTTTGAATTGGTGTGCTCAAATGCTTTTTAAGACTGACAATCCTACTTTGTAATCAGTTGTTTTAACATTTTTTTTTTCCTTCATATTAAAAAAACATTTAATGCAAGTTATGGTTCAATTGTATAAAATGTTATTAATTTTAACAATAAATAAAGATTATTTATTTTTAATACAAATAAGGTGTAAAAGTATTATTGATTATTTTGTCAAATTGAACTGTTCATAGTAAATGATAATTGTAGCCTTTCTATTGATAAATTAATTACAAATAAGGGACAAACAATAAATATACAATTGATTTGTAAAATTTAAATACATTAAATATGATGTTTGGTTTTGAATTTGAATGGATGAATATATTTGTAATGAAATTAGTATACCTATTTTTAGCAAAATCTATTTAAAATATGTGCATAATTGTTCTTCTCCAAACTTCTATTTAACTTTTATATGACGGCCGCCGCGAGGATTTCAGCGATGATCTGAGCAGCGGCGGCATCGGGGAGACCGGAACCCGGAAGGCGGAAGGATCTGCGGAGGAGGCCGCTGTGATCAAATAACGTTAGGGCAATGGCGGCGGCCAAAGACATCCCAGAGCCCGAAGGTCAGGCTGCCGGCAGGGTTCCGCCGGGAGCAGTGGCGGAACCGTCACGGAGTTCCAGGGTCGAAACTCCAGACGGCTGGGCCCGACGGGTCCGGGGGACGCGAAACAGGAGTCAGCCGAAAAAACCCTTCATTTTAAAATGGCAGAAAGTTAAGGGCGGCAGCCCGGGACGGGAAACCCAGAGGCCGGGGCCCGGAAAGGCCGACCTCCGCCGGACATGTTTGTGGCTCGGATCTGGACGGCGACGGAGGGTCTCGGGCCCGGTGGCGTTCTTCGCCCTGTGCGAAGAACACCCGCGACACGGGCAAGTTCCGGGAGGCGAAAAATGATGATTCCGACGGGCCGCGGAAAATTCAAGGACATGGGTTTGGGGCGCAACGGAGAGAGTGCTTATTTTATGCAATTTAAATTTGTTGTTCAATTCATTTAAACCCTCAAAATGATCAAAAATAACGGGAGAGCGAACGAGGATGGCCTACCTCCAACTCGCTAAGCGGGACGATGATGGGATGCACTGGCAGAGTTGACAGAACGATGCTGGGGTCGACGATCGCGATGGTGAAGTTTGCAGTGGACTCCAATTCCGTCGCTGCTCCAATTCGCTCAATTCGCAAAGTTAACAATGAAATTGGGGACCACGTTTATATACCCAACCGGTCATTAATGCCGCATTTAATGCATCGTACGTCCGCGCCAAAAGTGGTTGAGATTCAAATTCGAGTCGGCGGCGGCAACGAGGGCCTCGGGATCCGGCGAGCAGGAGGCTACGCAACAACGACCGCCGCATGAGTTTGGCGACTTCGGACAGCGGCGGCGACGGGGCGGCCGGGTCCCAGATGGCGGGGTGCAGCGAAGAGTTTGCCGCTGTGAGATTTTGCTTCTTCGTGAACGGGCGCGCACCCTATCGTAAGTCCACTCTGACTTCCACCAGCCCCGGAAAGCAGAGACCGCCACGGAAATCCCCGAATAGCAACTAACGCCAACAAATGGGCGACCTCGGAGGGCAGGAAGGATGTCCTAAAACACCGGTGGCAAAAGTGAGGAAACCGGAAGGGGGAACCTCAGAGGGTTCGGCCCGGCCCTCGGTCGCCTAAAAGGCCTAGTAAAGGCCTAAGGCACCCACAAGCCCCCAGAGGGCAGGAAAACAAAAGGGAAACCACGGCCGATGTTAGAACGAAACCTTTTAGGGCAAGATCGGCCAGACAGGACGTCAAAAAAGAGGGGCACGCAAAATGAGGCGGCCCCAAAAGACCCGACACGGTCAACAGAAAAGAGGGTCCCCGTTCAACGGGCGCAGGTGGCCGAGGGGCAATAACAAATGGCGACTCACGAGAACTTCCTCTCGAGCATTCTAGGACAAATATTCATTCAGACTTAGAATCTCTAGTTTCGCATCAAAGAGTGGCTTCCCAGGATGAATCAGGGAGAACAGGATCCTTAATTGGGTCAGCTTACATGACATCTCGAAAGTGTGTGTGGAGTGAATTCATTCCTTTCCTAGGGATAGTAACCAGGGTTATTACTCGAACCAAGTGAGCTACGTAAGTTGCCTAACACCAGAAGTAACCTGGACATTGCCCCGCTGCCAGTCAGGCGTCCATAGCCCCGGCGGAGTTGTCGCTACAATCTCAGGGATATTGCTCTACTGCCGGCCGGGCGTCCATAGCCCCGGTAGAGTTATCCGAACACCCATACGGTCGTTTATTTTCTTTTTTCAGAGTTTCTTTTCTCTTCCTTTTACTTTGATATTCCATTTCTCTTTTACCATTTAGCTTGACCGGGTAGGCATTGAAGCCTACAATGGGTTTGAGACTGCAGTGGTCACTAGAGTAGACTTAAGATTTTTCACTTACTTGGGTGTCGTGACAACCACAGCACGGTCCTTCAGAATTCATTATTATGTAATGCGTGCAAGATCTGAGATGTGGGTAAGAAGATCCGGCGAAGGGTCAAGTTCGGAGCGAGATTCAGACAGGGAAATCATTCGTGGAGAGCTTTGGAAAGACCAATAGTCTAGAATGAATGTTTAGCCACAGAACATGAAGAGCGATCAGCAAAGTGAACCGTTTGTCAGGCAAGCACGGCCACCGTAAAAGAGTAGGAAACATCTTTCAAAACACAAAACCGCCGAGAAGGGAAAGCAAAAAGCGACGCGAACAAAACGCAACAAGTAGGAAAGCAACTACTCTAACCTATGCACATGTATTTACAGCAAAGAGCTCGAAGGAGCTCAAGCTTGGAAGTAATGCTTGAGGTGCTGCCCGTTGACTGGCAATGGGACGTTCTCACCAGTTAAGTGCTTTAGACGGAAGGCATTATCTCCCAAAATTTCAGCTATCTGAAAGGGGCCAAGCCAGAGCTTGTCGAATTTATTGTGTCCCCCCCTCTTTTCATGGGCCTTGTCCCAATATAGGACCAGATCTGCAATCCTAAAGGCCTTAATTTTGGCTCGGCGGTCGAACCATCTCTTTACCACGCCCTGATGTTTGGCGAAATTTTCTATTGCGCGATCTCGAACTTCCTCTAAATGTAAAAGTTTAGCTAAACGAGCTTCCCTACGATCTCCTCCATAAAAAACGTTGATGAATTGAAGAGTCAAAATTTTTAGGTGGATGGGAAATATTGGCTCAAGACCATAGACAAGGTGGAACGGGGAATCACCAAGGGCAGCCTTATGGCGGGTGCGATCGGCCCAAAGGGCGAAACGGAGCTGGGTGTGCCAGTCCTTGGGATTCCTATCTAGCAGCTTCTTGATCACATTAATCAAATTCTTGTTTGTGGATTCGGTAAGGCCATTTCCCTGAGGGTAGTAATTGGATGAGAATTTGAGGGCAATCCCATAGTTAAACGCCCAACTAGCAAATTTCAATGAAGCGAAAGCAGGTCCATTATCACATACTAGAGCATATGGACAACCAAAGCGATTCAGAATAAAACTTTCTAAGAAATCAGTGACTACTTTAGTTGTACAATGTTTGCAAACTATTGCTTCCGTCCATCTAGTACAATAATCAGTAGCAGTTAGAATGTACCTGTGTCCCGCAGATGATGGAGGGCTTATCAGACCGATGAAGTCAAGACCCCATTGTGCAAAAGGCCTTACCTCCAACACGGGCTGTAGTGGGACAGCAACATTCCTCTCCCTGGTGGCAGCGGTCTGGCACGTATGGCATGAACGGACATGGCCATGGGCATCTTTGAAGACAGTTGGCCAGTAGTACCCTGCCCTTAATATCTGATGGGCCGTAGAAGTACCCGAGCCATGGCCTGTACCAAATTTATCATGAAACTCCCTCAGAACACGTTCTGCTTCCTCCTGGCCTAGGCATCTTAGATAAACCCCCTCATGATTCTTTTTATAAAGAATGGAACCCTGTAACATATAACCATTGCTTTTCAACCTGAGGGCCCTCTTCTGGACTCCTTGCAAATGTGACGGACACTTATGATTGAGCAGATAATAAATGACATCCTGATACCACTCTCCTGGGGAGACATCTTCAAGCTGATATTGCTGTACCGTGAGTTCAGGTCCGGCTTCTGTTGCTGTCTCAGCCATTGTACGGGTGAGTGTTGCTGTCTCGGCCATTGTACGGGTGAGTGCCTGTCCTCGTACCAATTTCATTGGTTGGATCTCCATATCATATTCTTGGAGCAGGGTGACCCACTTGGCCCTCCGTTCGCCCAACTTGTTTTGCATGAGAAGCGTCTTGACTGCTGGGTCAGGGATGATTGCGAACACCTTGTTGCATAGAATGTAATGTCTAAATTTCTTTACTCCCCTAACGAGAGCGTACGCCTGCTTTTCTATGTTGTGATAGCGCAATTCAGTATCTTTGAGGGGTGCGCTCATGAAGGTGATAGGATGCTCATTTCCTTCGTCATCCTTTTGGGTCAACATACTGGCACAAGAATGCTCCGAAGCAAATGAATAAATGTAGAACGGCTTCAAATAATCTGGACTGACCAGCACAGGCGCCTCA